>JBAMYA010056388.1:0-29738 GCA_037176975.1 Arrhamphus sclerolepis | reverse complement strand
AAGTGATTTCAGTGAGAATTGTGGGTTTTTCCTTCTTTAACTGAGGGGTACCAACAATTTTGTCCACGTGTGTATATTTATATGCACCTCACCTTGTGCACCCCCACCGTGAGGGTGTGGCCGTTGGTAGTGACGTGGCTGCTCCTGGTGGTTCAGTCTCAAAATGGGCTCTGTATATATATGTATATATATATATGTATATATATATATATATGTATGTATGTATGTATGTATATATGTATGTATACAGAGCCCACAATTAACATCGTGCTCTGTTTCAGACATATATTTATCTTGCAGAGTGTTGCAGGACAAAGTATCAGCCACAACAGCTTTCCTGGAACATGCACAGCTTCTACATTAAACTTCACGAGTCTCAGTAACAAACACTGGATTCTCACAGGTGCTTTATCAAGGTCATATGAGTTAATCAGCAGGACAAGTGGTTTGTGGTCACTTTGCACGAGAAACTTTCCATGCCTTGTAGGTACCTCACAAACCGCACACGTGCCCAGGCACTAGCATGGCATTCCTTTTCAATCTGTGAGTAATGTTTCTCAGTCTGTCAGTGTTTGTGAGCAGAGGGCAACCAGCCGGGGCCCGTGTCCCTGCTCCTGGTACAAGGCTGCCCCCAGGGCATAACTACTGGCATCCGCACTCACCACAGTTGGTTTGCTTGCATCATAGTACGCCAAGACTGGCACAGTGGTCAACATAGCCTTTACCTGTTTGAATGCCTCCTCTTGCACCTCGCTCCAACTCCACACAGCATCACTTCTCAGCAGGCTGTTGATTGAGTGCATGGCAGATGAAAGATCTGGAAGAAACCCTCCCAGATAGTTGATCAACCCAATTGTCTGGTGTAGCTCTGCCACATTAGTGAGGCTAGGCAGCTCTGTGATACCTCTGACTTTTTCTGGATTGGGCTTGATACCATCTTTTCCAGTGATATGTCCAAAATACTGAGTTTCAGTTTTTCCAAGCTGACACTTGTCCTTGTTCAGTTTCAGTTCTGAAGCTCTAATAGTCTGCATAACCATGCTGAGGTTTTGGTCATGGTCCTCTTTGTCTTTACCAAAGACCAGTATATCATCCATCACCACCACTGTGCCTGGATGATCTCTCAGGAGAGTGCTCATCTTTTGCTGAAATATTTCCGGGGCGGATGTAATTCCATATGGAAGCCTCAGGAAACAGAATCATCCCACAGGTATGATGAAAGTTGATAATTTTCTGCTTTACATGTCAAGCAGTATTTGCCAAAACCCACTTGAGGTATCAACAGTAGAGAATACTGTCACTCCCAAGAGTTGTGGTGCAATGACCTCTCACGTTTCACTGATTTGTTTTAGTCCATGTATATTCTTGGTTTCTTGCTTTTTTTAATCACTAGCACCATCGGTGCACACCAGTCAGTCGCCTGCTTTACTTCCTCAATGATGCCAAGTGACTGCATTTTTTAACTTCCTCTTCCATTTGTGATAAGGCTGAGCAATTTTATCGATTTTATCGGAGACTTGGACCTCACGGACAACTGAAACATATGTCACCAACATGGCCCACTTTATCAATGAGGAATGGGAGCTCGTTACGCATGTTTTACAAACCAGGGACATGCCCGAGAACCACACCGGACACAACCTGGCAGAACATCTGAGAAAGGCCTTTGCTGAGTGGGGAATCACAGAAAACGATCGGTGTGTCGGTTCTACACAGAGGCCTACAAGGGCTAGTGCCCATGTAAAAATGTCCCTGGCCCACCCTGTGGCCCCCTGAGCTGACTGAATCATAGAATGAAAATGAAATAAATTGATCAAGTTATTACGATTGCATATGCTAGCGTCAGAGCCGGAATTGTCAACTGAGTAACTGAGCATTCTATACAGATTAATTACAGCGATGCATCCAATCAGTGCCTTGGATGAGAGGTGAGACTGAGGATGTCTTGTTGCAAGAGACGAAGGTAAGAAAAATAATTTCCTTTTGTAAAATCATTTGTTGCACACAATGTTGTAACGTTAGTCACGTTACTTTATCAGTCTTGGCTGTTTTTTTCACATGCTATTGCAACAACTAGTAACGATAGAAAAGCTACAACGCCACACCGGATCTAGCTAGACCAGAAACAAAACAATAGGTACACCATTCTGTCTATGGTTTGGGCTTGGCAGCCGGCCAATTACTATATTTTGAATGAATGGTGAGTGCTATATGTCGAAATGGATGCCAATACTATTCTGAATGGAAAATTTACTTTAAAAAGTTCCCAAATGGTTCCATTGACAAGATCAAAGTGATCTGTGTCTCCTGTCGCTGTGAAATGAGCTATCAGCTTTTCCAGCCCCTCATCATAGCCAGGCTACAAAGCCATGGTTTAATGTGTCCCAGAATACCTGACGTGTACTTTATAATACTTTATAATTTCATTTTGTATCACCCTGGTTTAACTGCACTATATGCTGAGTCCTACTTTACCTGTGCGCTTAGTTTTATTTTGTTTTGCCAATGGTGTTTTTCAATAAAAGAAAACATTTGCATGAAGCAAGCCAGTCCACTTTTCCATGTTGATAAGAGCATTAAAATTAGAAAAAATAATGGGACAAAAAGACATCAAGTGACATTTAGTATGATAAAACTGTGTGATTAATTGTGATGAATTATTTTTTAACTATAGCCTTAATGCGATTAATCGCGATTAAATATTTTAATCGTTTGGCAGCACTAATTATAAAGTAATCAACAGTAACTGCCAGTGTTAAAGAGGGAGGGATGGTTACTTGTGAAATGAGACATATGCGTCTATATTGCTATTCTTTTGCTAGTATTCATCATGAAACGTGGAAGGAACACTGCAGTCATTTTTTTTTTACCCCAATAAATAAAAGAGTGATAGAAAGTCAAGGTATTGAGAGAGCTGAGGAGCTGGAAGAGGGAGAGCCAGAGGAGTTGGTGGAGGTTGGAGAGGTGATGAAAGTGAGGACACTGACAAAGAGGGGGACATCCCAGAGGGTAAGGATGGAGAAGAGGGTGTCCCTGTACGTTTGTACAGGGACAGAGAGAGGAACAGCCAGACAGACAGCAATGGGATCCATGTGGATCAAGTACTGCACCATCAGGTTTGTGATGTAAGAAGGTGTTCCTGGTGCATGCCTCTTGCAAAGCAGTGTCATTACAATTCATAGTGCAGTGTGTCCATTGGTGCTTTCTGCCATAAATTATTTTCATGTGTTATTTGTGTGCATGCATAAGTAAATAAATGTTGTTTATAGTTGTTCCCTATGCTTACTGTGCATCTTTCCACAGATATCAGCAAGTCCAAGAATAATGCAGCTGCACAGCCCAAATTGAACATATTCCCAACTACTTTGATCAGGGACAGGAGACAGAACTTTAGGTCAAAATGGTGTGACCTTCATCCATGGCTTTAATATTCTGCCATGACAGACCCCACTTACTGTTATGCTTGCAGACATTTTAGCTCCCCAAATGCCCCAGACACAGTTTTTGTCTCAACACCTGGCTTTAGGAACTGGAAAAAAGCAACTGAGAAAGATGCAGAATTTTCAATGCATGCAATGATAGCATGGAGGGATTGTCAAATGGCTATTAAAACCAATGCAACACTTGCAGATGTCCTTAACAAAGAACACACTAAACAAGTACAAGAAAATCAGGCATACATTGAAACAACTGGGGAAGTGCTGTTACTTACAGCTACACAAAACATTGTGCAAAGAGGACATGATGAATCTGCGGAGTCCAATAACAAAGGGAATTCAGGGAAATTCGTAGCACAGTTGCTAACCGCAACCCAGTTGTTAAAAGAAGATAAAACCTCTATTTACAATGCAAAATACACAAGCAAGACCATCCAGAATGAGATTTTGGGTTGTTTGGCAGAAATGGTTGGGTCCGAAATCATAGAGGAAGTGAAAAACAGTGAGGTCTTAAGCATCATGGCAGATGAAACGAAGGATGTTTCAAAAAAGGAACAGATTTCTTTCATTCTCCGGTACTATTACGATGGGGCAGGCAAGGAGAGTGTCAGGAAACTGATCTGCAATAGGACTATTGCTTTTAGTTCATACCCAAGTTTCCTAACACACAAACAGACTCAGACTCAAAGTATCTTTTTTATAAAACGTTTTACTTGCAAGGAGCACAGAGTACGGTTACATACAAAAGTTGTGCTGAGGTACAGCTCAGCTCATTGGGATTATATGCAGTAACAATTCATTATCATCCAACATTCAAATATCCAATCATCATTCAGCATCAACCCGTGTTCAGCTACTGTCCTTGAGCTTAATCACTGGTTCCAACCAGTTATGTGAACCAGTCAGCCACACAATCCTTTATTAGCTCTTTTCTCAAGCATGTAGTGTTCTCAGTATTTTATTTCAGCAATAATCAACACACATAAGAAAAATATATACGCATATATATATATATTGTGACATCACGAGAGGATGTGTCGTGGAGGGGAGCTATATCCCCATGAAGTGGCTCCGACCGCTCCCCTGCACAGCCCCATCTGCTGGTGAAGCCAGGAACTCCACCTCCCAGCCCGGCGTGTGAACGGACCATTCACATGAAGACCCATCCAGACTGTAACAGAGGCAACAGAGAAAGCTTCCAGGTGGCTGTGGGTTAAGACGGGTGATCCCTGGCCCAGTGCTTCTGGGACAGAAGTCAGTTCTAGACTTGATCTGGGTAAGGGGGTGTATGATGCTAGACCCAAAAAATGCAAATGAACCTGGGATACATCACTGATGAGGAATCTCAGCACCCATAGGCTGTATCGTCCATCCTCACTGCTCTGACAGTTACTCCGAAAGTCTTCTTCTCTGCTTTGTGAATAAAATGGTAAACATTCTTAAATTAAATTAAATCAACCTAATGGTAATTAGTAATTAGTAATGGTAATTCTCCATCAGCAGTCCATTAAATGGACTTCTTTTGTGATACCAGTCTGGTTGTCTCTCTGCCTATGTAATATGCTTCATTCTCTGACTGGTTATCCATTGATCCAGTTTCTTTTATTGGTAGTGCCTCTTCGGAAATCAAAGCCGTATCCACAGGAACTACACTCATATTTTGTATCAAAGGAAAAAGACTGACCAGAAGAGTCTGAAGTGGCTACCATCTTATCAGAGACCCAGAGACCTCAGAGTGCACGTACCCAGCTTCCCCATCTCTGCATTCAGCATCAGTCTGCATTTGCTGCAGCTTGGAGGTAGGCAGCGTAAAGTTAAACATCAACTTCAGAAAAGGTACACCCTCAGGAAAAGAGGGTCGGCGTGCCTGATTGCACCCCATGACATCGCTCCACAGAGCGGTGAACACATGAAAAGGAAGGAAGAAAACTACTGTGTATCATCCTTTGATAATATGTCTCCTTTAAAGGAGAGAGAGAATCAAAATCCGTTTTTACGTCTACTCGCATTCAGAAACATATGAAGCATCCCAGACATTCTGAACATCTCCGTTTCATTGAAGTTCCTCCTTTAGAAATATTCGCCAGAAATTGGGCCAATCTGAACAACGGATGCAAATCACATAAAATGTATCCCACTCCCCCCTCCCGTTCTGTCTGGCCCGGGCCAGGTCGGGTCGGGCTCGATATATATGTGACTTTTCCTTTCAATAGTATTTTTATTTTATATAAAACTATGGCGTAATGATCACAACATAGCAAATAGAGTTTGAATTCTCTGCCTGAACCCGAGTCTGATACTCGACCAGAACTCACACCGGGCCGGGTCAGGTTTGGACAGAATGTGCACAAGCTCGGGTCGGGTCGGGCCAGATTCTTTGGGCTGATCCAAACTCTTTAGGTTGGCCATAGCTGTAGAAAGTTGCTCTGTCTATCTTCTGAAGCTGTCAAAGTCTCTTTTGAGTGGCAGCAAAGGCAGCCAATCAGCATCAAGTGCTTGCATTTCCTATTGAGGTTGCCAGTTAAACCCAAAAGGACCCCAAATAAGTACAAAACCACGCGTTTAAAATCCCCCACGTAACATAGGTCTCTGAGAGAGGTTTTTAGGAAACTTCTGAGGCATTACAGACAAAATCAAAATTTTGTTGTCCATAAATGACATCACAGAACAAGGATAAATACCCTGTTCGACCATTCTATGCCACCTTTAATTCAAGAGTGTTCATAACCAGAGTCTGAGCCAGAGAGCTCAGTGGATGCTTTTACATCGTCATGGAAAAAAGAAATTCTCGCAGCATCCCATTTCAGTATAGTAGCTTTGCATGCCAACATAACTGCAAGAACATATCATGCACATGTTGTCTGACGCACTGAAACTATAGTTAACTGCATCGTCACTGCACAAGAATGTAGCCTACTCACTTTGCCACCCATCTAGTTATTCATCTACTCACAGATGGTACTTCTGTAGAGTTACCAAGATTAAAAGAGACACATTCTGACGGTGCACCAGTTTTATTTTTTTATTTTTTTTAAATCAGAAGCTGTGACTCCCTTAACTATGGATTTCTTTTACATACAGTCTGCACCACCAGTGCATGTGGTATTTTTCACCTACTTGTGTAATCTAACAATGTAGTACATATTTGTTAAAATACACATATCTAAATCAGAGTCCAGAGAGCATTTCTGTCCATACGGCGGAAGCCTGCTGCTTCGTTTTGTCAAATCTTTGAGGCCAGCGTTGCTTTCCAACACATTAATATTCATCAATATGACTTTAATCTCTTGAAAGTGGGTTATTGGCAACAGTGGATGATTTTACTCCAGCCTCTCTGCCTCACTCTCCTGATTAACTCCATTCCTGCGCCTCTGTGCGATCATAAAAAGGCTGGATGCATGTGAAAGATGGGGGAGAGAGAGTTGTATAAGAGATCTGAAGTGGGTGACAGAGAAAAATAGACATAGACTGAAAGAGACAGCTGTGACGTCACCGCCACTTTAAGTAGGTCAGGCACAATGTTGTGATGTCATTTACGGTAGTGTCATCCCACTGGGCCAATCGCGTGCTGGAGCACATCCCCTTTTCCCCAACTGCACCCCCGCCTCACCCCTTGTATTCTGCAACTGTCTCAAACCAGGCACGTTGCGACGCACACATGCACACGCATCTACACATCTGCGTAGCCTTCTCAATATGAAACCGAATCATGCAAATGAAGCAGGAGAAAGCTATGAGAAGTCTTTTCAGGAAACCCGTCCCTCACTTTGGAATGCTAAAGTGTCCTGTGATTTCTTCCTCAGAGGGTTCCTCGGTTGCTGTGAACATTAAGTTGCTTTTGCAACATGTTCTGAGATACACTCTCCCGCTTTATCTGACACCGTCGTCCTCTCGTCCACGACGTCCACAGCAGCTCTGTGAGCCACCTCCATCGTTATTGAAGTGTGACATAGTCATGTAAAGTACGATGCAGTTCCCAGCTGGAACAAGAGTCCAAAGTGTATTTGCAGGATTTTTACTGATCGTGGGAACAAGAGATCTCAATAATTATAAATTAAATGTATACATGCATTTTAAAGGGTTCTGATTCATTTAAAGGTTACGATGCAAAAGAAGCAGAATTCATCACCCGTTATGTCTAAGGCCCACTTTTTAGACAGAAACGACCTGAAACATGGTTTCACTGCAAACCATCCAAGAAAACATCCTGACTAATTCTGAAAATCAATGAAATAAGGAGGTCATTTAAATCAGAAAAAAAACATCCAAAGTACCAAAGAACCTGCTATCCAGTTGTGTTGTGTTCTATCAAAAACCTGCAGAAATGCCACTGCTAGCTGCTGCTGACGCTAATCTGAGCCCGAGTCTGCTGAGAAACATTTGACACAGTTATGAGGCAAGACAGAAGTATCCAGACCCTGAACTTTACTGGCTTTAGGATCGATAAGGACTTGGACTAAAGACTAAAGATTTGGACTTCCATGACAAATGTCTTAGGGATGGTGGTGGGTGAAGCCCATCGCATTTCCAAATGGTAAGAGACATCTGGTGAACTTGGTTAAATGATAAAGGAAGATATTCAAGAAGTAATGTGAACACGATGTGTAACTCAGCCATAGGAGGTTGTGTTGCAGGTGGTTATGTTTTTGAAGTCATCGGTTTGCGTTGGAGCACACGGTTATTCTCAAATTCAGCAAAGACGGCAACAAACGTTGGATTCCATTTACTTTGTTGCTCTGAAAATGGCGTCTTATTCGTTGATCCGATAGGTTGTAGCGCCACCTAGGGCTGGCGCAGTTCGGATGTTTTTTATACCTCAGTAAAAAAGCAAGAAATTACCACGGTTATACGGTAATCTGTGTTACAGGAAAATGGAGTAAGAAAAATAGAAATAGTGTTTGTGGTTGCAGAGACACACGTTTCACAAATGAAGCTTGGGAGGAGGTGGGAGTGGGTGAATCTGGTATGACTGCGTTTATGTGTAGTGAACAGCAGTGATGAGTCGCGGGCAAACAACCCAGCAAACAACCCAGCAAACAACCAGCTCGCTGGTGTGTTTCAATTTAGCTGCCGCTGATTGCCGACGTTATATTTACTACGTTATTTTATTTACTCAGTGTGGCGGCTATCAGAGGCGCCGACTACTGTAAAGAGACACGATAGTTTCATTGTTTTTTCTGGTCATGACAATGACCAGCTGTGCGCTGCTGCGACACGTAGGCCCACATGAATCCACCGTACGCTACACTCATGCACATGTGAGAGTTCTGTTAATGCGCATGACGTTAAAGAGGTCCTCCTGTTTAGGCTTTCTGAAGTGCCTGATTGCTTATATTGTAGCTTGAAGTCTATGTTGCCAGTATTTTACGTTTTTCTACGGGTGGCAGCATAACCGCAGTACATGTTTGACCGCGGTGTGAGGCTAGACTGAAGACTAAGTCTTCTTAGAATTCACCCTGATGGATTTTAAAGAAAATGTAGACGCGTTTTGTGACGATTGTACTTGTACCTTTCTCCCTGGGACACAAGGGTGGATTTAGGGAAGAACGCCAGAGATCGTAAACACAAGTCAAAGGACGATAGTATTTGTCTTGTCCTTCTCAGTCTTTCAACCACACTAGTGACAATCCACAGGCAGATGTAAGAAAAAAACAATCATGCAAGACATGACAGAAATATGCTGGAAAAACACAGAAAACACAGAAAAAAAGAGTCTTGGCTGACATTTACAAGTTGTTTGTCTTTTTTAAATATTTTGACGTAAAAGGGAAATGAAGCAAATGAATCTTGCATGAAACATTATTTAATACCTTCTTTCACTGGCTTAGCCGTTCACAGGAGCAGAAATTACAACCAGAGGTGGACAACTGCATAACTTTTGCATAACTTTCTATAATCCAGGAAGAGAGACAGCCGCTTCTACTCCTCCTCTCTTTCCCGTCTCCTTTTCTTCCTCCCCATGTGCTTCCTCTTTTAAAACTCAGCTCCCACCAGAGCCTCTTCGCTACTCACACGGCACTAAATAGGAATTCTGTGTCAAACGCTGAGAGCTGTTTCTGATGTTCTTTCCGACTTTAGGCGTCAAACAAATCCACTCTCCCTTCATCAAGGCATGATGGTGATGCATTCAAGTTAAGCTTTGTGTTTGAGATTTGTGTGTGTGTGTGTGACAGAGAGAGTCTGAGCAGTGGGAGGCAGATTTCTACAGAGCCACAGGCTGAGGTGAGTTAACTTACATGCGACTGTTAAGCCTTAATTCACCAATTCGTTTATGTTTCAAGATGACATAAAAGGAGCAAAAACACAAAAATACCAATCTCAAGGTCACTCCTCATTAACACAAACAGACAGTACTTTAGTCGTGCTTAAGTAGGAGCCAAAGAAAGGAGAACTGCTGTTGTGTTTGAGGGGATGAAAAAAAAAACCATGATGATGAAGAGCTCTGGCTTTCAGCTGCAAAAGGTTCACAGACTGTAAACAACTCAAGTGTTTCCAGAGGGGTAAAAAGAAAAAAAAAAGAGAAGGAACAGTCAGTCACAGTTCAGGATGAGAAGTGAAGACGGCCACTAATGTGGAAAACATAACTTCATGTTCCCCGGGACATATAGACCCAAAGCTCACAGACACTCAGCTGTTTGCATTCCACATATTTCTGTAAATGAAGACAAAGTCTGCAAAACATATAAGCCCAGATTGTATCATTAAGGTCATATGACTAATTCAATGCCTGCTCACCCTGTTACATAAGGATGCCGTTACCGCTCCTGTGGCATTCGTTGCTATTTATTACCATTTGAATTAATGCCCAGAATCTGTTTCTGTGCACAACTAAAGTGACAACTTTCACTTTCTGTCTGTCTGTTAGGTTTCCTATTTTTTTTTTTTCCTTTGCATTACTTTACTCCCTTTGCATCAAATTTTGCTGAAACTGCGAACATAAACGAGGCCAGATGGTGCGTTTAACATTCTTGTGTACTAACATACTGTTACGAGAGAAAGATTCAGCTCCTGCAAGTGCACTGAGAGTCAGTCTGATCATTTAACCAGGATCGATTGGAGAGCAGGGTAGGGCGTCCATCAGGTGAGGTCGAGGCAAACGCCCTTGAGGAGCTAAAGGATCATCTCCACTCCCAGTGGTACTCTGCACGACCCTTTCCAGTCCAGTGATCAAGGTGACTGGTGGTGTGTTTCACATTCTGACCATCGTTAGGAATCATAAACTCTGTTATAGGATTCTTGTTTATTTTGTGGAGTTGGCTTTTTTTTTTTTTGCACCGAAGGGTTCATCAATTCAGAATGAATATGGAAAGGAACATCAAAAGAGTCATTTCTGCAGAGAGCAGCACTATGCAAAAGGCCTTCAGCTAAGCACATGATCTCACCAGCATAATCAGTGCAGAGGAAGGACGGGTTCTGCCTTAGAAGTAGGTCATTAAATGAATGCTGTCACTTGAACTGCACAGGTGTGGTCCCGTGCAACAGAGGAGCAAAGTCTCCAGCAGAGGCTGTCATTGATTTTGAATTTATTGCATCGTGCTCAGCGCTGTGATGGACTGCCGACTTTGTGTAAAGGGCGTACCCTCCCTCTCCCTGACAGCTGGGAACGGTTTCAGCCTCCGCTGGGACAGCGAACGGGCCGAGGCAGGTGGAGAAAATTAATGGACGGATGGATGGATGGACGCTCTCTTTCAGTGCTTGTATTTTATTTTATGTGCATGTAAGAAATCATGGATAAATAAGTAAATAAATAAATAATCCGTTCAAGTTTTCCTGTGCATTTCTTTAAAAAGTTATCTGATATCCTCCAACCTTCAAAATATTTTCCTCAATTGATTTTCCAGGCAACAGGCAGAATGACGCAGAAGACAGGAGAGAAAAAAACACAAGGGAGGATCAAATTAGATAAATGAGACTAACCTAATAATCACCTTTTCTCTGATTTATCGCTTTGTTTTTGTGCTTGTGTCTCATTCAGTGGAAACTGGGAACTCTGGGAGTTTCTTATAGCCAAAAATAGTAAAAAAAAAAAAAAATCTAAGAAAACTGTTCGATGTGTGTGAATTTAAAGTTTATTTATTTATTAAGAAATAAGGAAAGAAAGAAAAGCATCTCACAGATAAAAGAACATTCTTTTTGTAAGCTGTGATCTAGAGGTAAATAATCTCTTGAATGGGTTATAAACAGAAAATACTGTGATGACAGAAGTACACCTTTATGGCCAATTATTGACCATTTCTGTAATAATGATAATAATAATAATAATAACAATAATAATAATAATAATAATAATAATAATAACATTACAATGACAGTGACCTCTGTCAGACAATATGAACAAAATAAAACTATTTTGTTCAAAGTCAGTACAGTATGTACTATGTATATATATACTACTGTACTGACTTTACATATACATATATATATATATATATATTTATAAGTTTGGGGTCATTGAAGTTATTTTTTCTCCTCTCTTCATCAGTGTTGGTGGACTGCAGCCTGCAGGTTTATTGTGGAGGGTAAGAGAGGAGGACATGTGTCCCAATCTTGGAAAAAAATATGGAATTACCACTCTTACGTGATGTTTATTCAGCTGTTTTATTATGGGAAGAGGGAAAAGGCTGACGTGGTTCACAAAACAATTTTATTTAACAGATAATATTCTGCTTTTGTAAAATATAACAAAACAAAACTATCAGGATTGGTGCTTACATTGAGCAGCCTGGCAGGTGATGGGGCAGCATGGTGTCTCACAGTGGAGGTTTCTAGAATCTAGAGTTCTGGATGGGTGGTTCCCAATACCTGGATCCATTTATTCTCATGCAATCTAGCATGAAAGCTAGGTGGACTGGTAATTCTAAATGGACTTTAAGATTGACTGCATCTTTGTTTGTCTCCGCCTGGGCATGTGGGAACTGGGTCCATCTGTCCAACAGGAACTGGACCAGAGTCCATGTGATGCACTGGCAACCTGCTGGAATGATATATCTGCAGAGATTACAGGAGGGTGAATTATTACCTATAGTGCCTTTATGTGATTGTAGCATTAATTTTAACACCAGATGGCAGTGTAATAATTCTTCATAATGCAGAACTAGGAAGCATATCCATCCATCACATCCTAAAACTACAAGAGAAAGATAACTGGCACACCTGCACCATCCTTTTAACTTTAAATAAATTGATATGATTTATAGACTTCACAAAACATAAATTAAGTAAAGGTACCCATTCTCCAAACCATTTCATTCGGTTGCTTTGAGCAGCTATTTAGTGTAATGAAATTCAATAAGCAGCTTTCAGGGCAGTATTTTACTTGCAAGGTCTGTCATCCCTGACCTCTGTGTTTCTTGAGCACTATAATCAATAAGGCCAAATAATTAAGAGTGGGACTGCTCGGGGCAATAAATCCAGAAAAATATAATGAAAAGGTGTTGAGCATCTTTTGTACAATAACTCTGTTTTCTGCCCCCTCTGCTTTGTGTCACTCATGAGTGCTGGAAAACTGAAATTCAGAAAAAGCCCATTTTTCATTTTTGACTCAGCACCAAATGGAAAACAGAGCAAAGCCTACAAAGGGACCAGTGCACCACTTTACAGCTCAAACACAAGCTATTTCCCAAGGAGCTTCCATTGAAAATGAAGCTAGAAGAACACACATGAATATTGGACTTACGCCCTTTAGAAGACCAGAAATACAGCTCAAAGTGTGTGTCAGCCGCAGATCCACATTCATTTTCACGAGGATTGTGCAAAGGAGTTAAAACACATCTCCATAAGTAAGTTCTTAAGTGAGCAGGCTTATCAGTAACGAGTAAGGATGGCTGCAGCTAAGGCGTTAGCTACTCATCTTGCAGTCAGAAAATCTGATTCGATCCCCCGCCTATTCCTGTTTCAAAGTATCCTCAAGCAAAAAAAAACACAACTCCTACACCAGTGTTGGTATTTTTTTTATGGGTAAGTGACTGTAGAGACAAAAACACTGCATAGAGTCCGTGTGCAGTTTATAACACTGAGAACTGTGAACAGGTCACAAAGTGTCTTCTAGAACTAACATAAGGTTAAAAACCTAAAATCCAAGTTTACACAGAACATCCCAAATCAAGTGATTATCAGCATTTCTGCCACTGTCTCTATTTAGATGGTGATAGGCCTGTTTGAGTACGCAGGGACAGGTGGAGTTTGACAGCCTTTAAATGGGCAGGACCAGTCTTAGGAACCGCATTCACCCCGACTATGATCCTGCAGCAGTGTGAGTTTGAGCACCTCCAGGTGTAGTCTGATGTTCTGATTTCTAATATCCTGCGTCAAGAGCTTGAAATCAACCAGGAAGCGAGTCAGATAATGAAAGTGTGCCAACGGTGGCATACTGTAATTCTGAGCCGCGGAGCAGGCTGAGAACCTGAACCTGTCGGGCTTCCTGCAGTTCAATTATGATTAAGCTAAAATCTCATCACTTTGATGGCAGTACGATGAATTACACCACACAGGCCGGTATTTGATTGGCGCAGTGGGTGAACTTAATTATAATGGAAGGGTAGGCGGCAGCAGCATTAAGCACAATCAACAGTCTACGTGAAGCATAAAGTGACCCAGGTGCCACAGGATCCTTTGAAATGTCAGTGTCAGGTGTTTAAATGTAGTGAAGAAAGGAAAACCGGTCACATCCTGATCAACATGCAGTTGCCAAGCAGCAGCTAATTTTTCTTTTTTTTAAAAAAGGATTTCCAGGCTGATTGTTCATGAGTCATTATATGTCAAACACTTTGTTTTTGTAAAGTATTACAGTATGGAAGCATAATTTATTCCCCTCGCTAACCTTTTTATTGGCACTGGTGCAGAAACAAAGTCCTCTGCACAACCACATGATGTGTTTACACTAAAAGTTATGTATCTGTTCCAGGGCTGACTGACTTGAGACCAGGCACAGGCATGTTTTATATAATAGATGTGTAGAATGAAAATGAAAAAACCTTTCCTGAACGATTAAACATGCCATAACATGACTAATCTGATGGAGTACAGGGGCCTTATCTCTGGCTCCTGCTGCATCTGAGGACTCACTTAAAATTGAAGTTGGCTCCAGGTCAGACATCGGTCAGGACAAATGAAGGTCAAGTTTCACATACTGTTGTGGAGGCAATAACTCGTTCTGCAGTGAGGAAGAAGAAATGCCAGACTCATTATCATCACTGAGCAAAACAGAGTCAAATAATTTATTGCAAAATACTTGGTGAAACGAAAGTGAACAAGCAGTAATAATCTGTCCCAGGATGCCTGAAGGACTGACTTTACTCCTGTAAAAAATGTCCTTCGTGCCTCCCAGATTTGTCTCTCAGTTGTCTGCGAAGACAAAAAGCTGCCGAACATGCTGACAGAACTTGCTTCACCTGCCCTTATTTACAATGATGTGATGAGGTCTTGTCGGGGCAGAGATGTGTTAAGGGGTCAGGTTCCTGGTGAGGCAGACTCCATGCAGCGGCTATGTCACTTTCCTGGTCAGTCTGTCATTTTCTCTTCTCTTATTACGTTGAGTCTCTTACTTGTATTTACAGTTATGTCCTCTGTAGCTCTGTGAGCTAGTTTCATCGTTGGCTGACGTGTGAATAAAGTGCCATAAAGTATTATAGTTCTCTCCCTTCTAGCGGTGAGGTCGTATACTGCAACCGTCCTTTATCCTGCTCCTTTTCCCAAGATTCTTTGGTAGCTGATGTCATTGATCCGGGAAACAGAGAAGGCGTCGACCAACAACTTCTAGCAGTCTTCTCTCAGTTGATGAGGTTAGTTTTTGTTCTCCCTCATCAGCTCCTTCCATCTGGGAAACGCAACACTGATGTTTACATGTGTTTTGGAGTGTTGTTGGTTTCAATCCCTACTCTGTTCAGGTTTTCGTTTCCTTGGCGATGGATCTTCCTCAACATACTTTCTATAGCTGTGGTCCACTTTTTCTTTCTACTCTCTCCTTGGCTGCCTCCCTGCTCTCCCTCCTGCTCTCCCTGTGAGTTTGTAGCCAACTACCGGTAGCGCTAGCACTAGCGCAAATGCAAAACACAAAGCTGTATTTTCCTGGATGTTCGCTGCCGTGGACCATAGTTTCAAGATGGTGGTGCAACATGGCGACCACCATTGAATACGCCAACGCAATGTGTATATGAATGCAAAATTCAAGACCTACCAGAACACTGTGATTTGTTGATGGAAGTAATTACTAATTAATAACGTCATACTTTTGAATGAAACAGTCCATTTTTGTAAATAGACAACCTGAAATATTACAGTGTCCCTTTAAGGGCTGCCAGGGTGTCCATAACATGGACACAAAAGCTTTCTAAAATTTGTAGAAAGGTGGTATTATGTATTAGAAGGTCCTGGGTCGACTACTCTGACCTAAAATAGCTAGCAGACTGCTAATGAATGCTGATGGGCAGCTTGGACTTCAAAGAGATACTCTGAATGAGGACCATGATCAGTCCTGCGCATAAAAGCTAACTGTATGAAATCAAATGGGTGGTGCAGGCTCTGGTTTGAGTATTTATGGACCCGTTTAACCAACAAATGCAATAAAGTACCTATGATATGTGAAGTAGGATATGATGTTGCCTTTTTCAAAAACTGTAACAAGACAGAACACCTCAAACCTATTTTCAGGCCTTCCTTTCATTAACTAATCCAGGTTTGTGTGACAGCCTAATCAGAGAGGCCCAGAGCTCCCTCAAGCCAGCTATCTCCTCAAGTTCTTCTGGGTGGACATGAAGGTGTTTTCTGGCTAGCCAAGAAATATAATTACACATAATCATGTCCTGGATGTTCTTAGTCAAGTTCTTGGTCATCTCCTTGGGGAGACGACCAAGGCATCATAACCAGATGCCCAAACCACCTTGCATGGCTCCTCTGACTGTAGAAGACCACTCTTTTCTGACTAAGAACTTTGGGCGCAGTCTCAGTGAGAGCCGATGGCGCCTACCTGATGATACCAATAGGACCACATCATCTGCAAAAAGCACAGATGAAATCCTGACATCTCTGAATGGGCTCTCTCAGCTGTGCCAACTAGATCTTTCCACAAAAGTCATGAACAGAATCTGCGACAAAGGGCAGCCGTGGCGGAGTCCAACTCTAATCTGGAACAAATCAAATTTACTGCCGTCGATGCAGACTAAACTGGTTCTGTTTGTATAGAAACCCGACAACGCATACTCCCACAACTCACCTCACTGCACACAGCGTTGATGCAGCACTGCTTTTGGTGCCTGAGCTGGCTGACGGTTAGCCAGAATCTTCCCGGCTAACCGAATCTAGCTTCCTGGTACCCAGGGGGAGCTGCTTCCTGGGCCCCACAAGCTAACCAGGCTCTTTGGCAGTATAATAACCTAGCATCACCAGATCACAGACTATGTATGTAAGAGATGGAGCTGAAAAAAAGCAAGCAAATCTAAAATCTCACAGGTTGTCACAAATGTCTTAAACACAAGTGACACCACCTGTGACCCAAGTCCCACGTCTTCAGAAGATGTGCAAACATGAAAGTTGAAGTAAACAAAGACTAAATCTATCTCTGAAATAAGTTAAATGTAACTAGTGAACAATATTTAAATTCAAAATGACTCATTATCAGAATTGGGTTAAATTGTCAGGTTTGAAAGTTCAACATTTAATCTTAGCAAGACCACAGAGTTTTGCACTGGATTAGCAGCATCTTGGTCCAAAACAAACAGAACCATAGTTGAAAGCGAAACCGCGTTTAGAGCCGTCTGGAGAGGCTGGTAGACCTCTTATTTTGAGAATAACGTGCTCTCTAACAACATGTTTTGTTTTGTTTTTTGTCAGTGGAAGAGAACACAGTTGACCTGCTCTGTACTGCATGGGAGTAACTGACAAGCCCTCACACGAGTGTGTTGCCAGACCGGCTGCCACAACCCAGAACACAAACAACACGACTCGCAGAAGAGAGGAAGTGCTCTCAATGAAAGGCTCGTAACATCAAAGCAGAACTATCAACACGAGAAACGATGCCTGTTGAGGATGCTGCTCCACTTCTTGCCTGCAATGATCAGACATCTGTTGCTTGTGTTGGAGTGCGTTACATCACCTGGAAGCGCTCTAATTCTGCCGGGCTGCACGGCTGTGAGGCCGAGATAAGGAATGACCACGATTCAGAACCGTACCGATAACAGCAGCCGATGCCGAGCACAACTTTGGTTCCTTGTGTGGGCCGTCTCTGCGTTTGACGCGGCAGATAATGTCACAAATCACTGGACTCAACTGGATGAAAAAAGAAAAAAAAAGTTGTGCTGTTTTTGTCTTTTGCAAAGACATTAAATGTGAACACATGGTAAAGTGAGTCAGCCTTTTAAAAAAATACTGACTGTGTTGATTTGGACTGAATTCACAGTGACACAGTAACTCATTTAAACATGCATCAGTGTGCTCTGGTGGAACAAATATGTGGCTCGCCACAGCCTGACAGAAGCACTGGAGGATCATTACGTAAGGTGGTTTATGAAGGGCTGGAGAGAGACCATCAGCAACACTGTGATGCTCAGAACATGCCTTTTATTCCAAATCAATACAAATATTTTTGCAGTATTTATATTTTGGTGAAGTAATTTTTTTTTCCCACTCAGACAACGTGTTTGCAAAACTGGAAATATAAACATGCAGCCAGTATAGCTATAAGACGCCCGTGTGAGCACCAAAATCAGCATGTGGAACCATATATGTGTTGTAAATCCTGAGTTTTTGCAAGTGTAGCTCGGAAGCACGTATAGGAAACAACGCAGTCATCCAATGGCAACATAACCTGACTAAGTGTGTCACTTGGGGAAACTGTGACCAGCCTTACGTAACCACAGAGCTGATGAGTGACGCTCTGGTTCTCAGCAGCTTTGCTCTGGGTCCAGTGTACTACGCAGCGCAGTCTCAGCTGAGACCGTTCACAGTTCATGTTTGCTCCTGTTCCCGCACGAAGGAACTTACTGTGGATTCAGTAAAGAAAAACTGATTTATGCACACAGGCAGTTCAGAATAAAAAACAACTGGAGCTAAACTATGGCGACGTCTTACCACTGATCTAAAAATCAGACGTGGGGATTTCTGTCTGCACAGCCATGAGAAAAAAAAATCAGACCCTATTACACATGTTTCTGTATTTATAATACCATTTAGAGCACCGTGCTACAACACCTATTCCAAAAGCTACACACCCGGCATGAAGGTTGGGATTGAGGTTGGGACTTCAGTATTTAGACATTTCCTATTTAAGTAAAGAGAATGACTTCAAGGACTAATAAAGAGTGTAAATAATTGCCTGTTTTACTTCTTGTTGGTGCTGTCAGGTATGAATTCAACCCTGGTCATATACAGACGGTATAAAGTATCTTCTACTACCGCAGCTTCAAATATAGAGCTGGAATTGCATATTTAAGATGTTTTTTTGTTTTTGTTTTTTTTTTAACTACTAGCTGAATAGTAGGGTTATGGTTTTTTTCAGTCTCTACACTTTAGCCAACATTTTAATAACTGAATTTCTGCTGAAACTTGGAGATAACGAAGCACAAACTCCTGGTCTGTAAGGAAAACATTCAGCACTGCGGGGGACTTTTTTTCCTCCTCTTCCTCTTCTTCTTAAATAATACTGTCCAAAAAACTTTTTAAAAAGCAGAGCTGTCAAGGCAATCGATTTTCTTCTCACCCCACAAGGTTCCCTTGTCAGTGAAATGGATTTGTATCAGCAAACATGGTGGAAATTTAAAAGAAAGAAATCAGAAAAAGTCATTATGCCTATAGTGCCTACTCTGCAAGCCTGCAGGGGCAGTATTATGATATGGGCTTGCTTTAATCACTCAGGTCTAAAGTTGCATCCAAAACGTTTATTCTAGCTGGTTTTTTGGATGTACTAATGAAACAAGTTGAGATTGGCCACCTCAGTAACCAGACCTTAATCATGTTTAACAACCCTCCCACCATCCATACAAAAGCAGCAATGCAACTCTGGATGTGTATTACTTGTGTATGTGAGTGTGTGTGTGTGTAAGAGGAAATATATCAGTACAACTCATTTGTTTTCCTTATGTGTGCCTATAGTTTCACCAGTGATTTTGTGTTTAATGTTTTCATGAATATAACGTGAATGACAGCATCGTAGTTGGAAACTTGATGGGGGAAACACATGAACGTAGCAAAGGCACACAGGTTAGGATTCAACCAGAAGTGTAGTCCCCGTATGGGACGCCTGCTTAACCAGAAGAACCACAATCTGTTTTAATTATATGTCAAGTCTTGAATCGTGCATTTATACATTGTCTTTGGGTATTTACAGGATATTGGCACAAGCCTCTTTAAGATTTATTGCTTTTCATGGAACATGGGCTCAGCCTATATCTAATGTATACTTTCAATTTGCAGCTCTTGGTAACAGACAAAATAAGAAGTAGCCACAGAGGAAAATGCTGTCAAGGGCCCCCTGCTGCGTAGAGCTGCCACTTGATATGTTCACATGCAGAACAGTAATCTGATAAGACTACAGTCTGAATTTGACACAATCACGTAATTAGAAATGTCTGTTCTCTTTACTCCAAGTACTGACACATTTGAGTTAATTAAATCAATGTGGAATATGCCTAAAATTGTTTACTCTTAATTTTTGACAGATTTGGAGCTAGTGTATAAATATGCTCATCGCTCTTTTTCCTCTTCAGGGGTTTTTCTCATAGAAGATGCTTTAATTGAACATTAGCAACAACCCTGACTCCTCCAGGGGACCACAAACACCCACTGGCGGCACGCTGCGGCCACCAGTCCGCTCCACAATGGAGCTCCCCTCGTTTTCTCTCCTTTCTTTTCCTTTTCGACTGAATTTCAACTCCAGGTGTTTTTGTTTGCACTTTTACAGGTGTTTTTGTTTACAGCTTCCGGCTGGCTCGGACCCAGGCAGGAACGCTCGCGAGCTCGGCTCAGTGCCACGAGCTCAACAAGGACGGGCTGTACCAACGTGAGCGCCACGCGGAGGGGGAACCAAGAAGAGTAACAAACTATTTTCCGACAGTGTCACCTCAGTATTTAGACTGTCCTCAGACCTGAACCGTCAGCATGGGTATAAAATATCATTCAAAATGTTTATGGACTCAAACTGAATCAGAATTAGTCGTAGTGTCACCGGTTGATCAATTTTCGGCACCCCTAAAACCTCCGAGGTTCCCTCTTGCTTTTTGATTGACCGCTACATATATAAATATATATACTTATATTTATGCGTGCTGAATTTTCCCCCTCCTGCTGGAGAAAGGAGAAAAAAAGCAACAGTGAGGGACTGAGAGGAAGAAGGGACGGAGGAAAAATAAAGGAGGTGGAGAGAAAGTAAAATAACAGGAGATTAGCGGAAAGACTGGAGGGATAGGTTGGAAGAAAAAGAGCAAGAAGAAATTGCGCAAGTGGAGAACCAGACTTGCACTATATTTTATAGCTCTCTGAATTTTTTCTTTTCTTTTTTTCTTTCTTTTTTTTTTGGAAAAAAATCTTCTGGTTGCTGTCTGCAGACTAAAAGGTGAGTTTTTCATTTTCTTTTCTTTAAAAGAAACAAACTAATATTAACACAGGTAAAAATTATTCTTTTTTTTTTTTCAGATGTGTTTTTGTGTCTTTGAAAGTGAAGGAGCAGCCTGTGTACACGAGTTATTGTTCATTCAACAGCGGTGCAACTTCAAAACAGAAGAAATCCGTTTTCTTTTCATTCCCGTTGCTTTGCGCATTGTATAAATTCAGTTGTAGGAGGATATGAGGTGGATGGTGGCTTTAATGACGGGAAATGTAAACTAATAGTGTGGATGTTAGTGTGTTGTATTTATTTATTTATTTTGATTGAAATGCGTTCAACTCATCGCATATATAAAGAGCTTGTTATAGGATGAGTGTTGACGCGCACGTGTGGCATATCCAGAGGCTCTTTGTTGCTCTGTCTCCCCCACCTCTTTCTCCAAAAAAAAAAAAGAAAAAAAGAAAAGAAAAGAAAAAAACGTCCGAGGCATGACAGCTCAATGGCACGGCACAAATGCAGACAGAATATAGGCCAGTATTGACATTATCTCGTCGCATGAACTTGAGTCATGCATCGACCCTCCATCTGCAGCCCAGAGGCGCATGCATGCCTCTTTGTGCGTTTTAACACGTTTTCTACAAGGCTACAGAGGCTGTATTTTTCTTTCTTTTTGCAGGGGTGGGAGGGGAGCCAGTCCTGGGGGTGTGAGGGACAGGGGGGGTTGCATTGCCCACATTGCATTAATGTGTGTCAATGTCAAATGGAGGTGTGTCCCATGTGTGCGCGTGTCCTGGCGCTGTAGTGGGGTCGTCTGAAGCATCTGAGGAATGATGGCTGTAACATGTGGCACCGCCATGAAAATCCGCCTTCTGTGGCCAGCAAGGGGGGTGGGGGTGGGGGGGTGTTTTGATTCTGTTCGTCGTGCCAGACCTAGCACACGCACGCGCACGCCGGCTACACGCCGCTGCTGCAGACAGGTTTCCACGGCGCTGGAAGCCGCACGCGCGCACTCAGGCGAGCTCGTGCGCAGATTGCGTGAGTCATAGCGCATTTGGAGGCTCGCCGCCTCAGCGCCCCTTGACTGAATTGGAGCCCCTGATGGTGGCGCGCACGCGCTCACTCAGACAAGGTGGGATTGTTCCAACCCCCGAGACGGAGGAAACACAGGTCCGCAAGAAACCCCACCCACCCAGCACGACCCCGGGCAGGGACTACAGACCAGCAGAGAAATCCAGCTGCTGCTGTTTGCTTTTGTGTTTGCTTTTAGTGCATGTCCTGCAGCCACACATCAAGGACATCTCAAGAGTGGCAGCAGTTGAAACCTTCCAACAGAACATGCCATTTGTGACTGTTAAAGGGTAAAATGTAACATTTTCAGTCTAATCAGCTGAGCTTTTCACATGGCCCATCCCCTCAGCACAGCGTGGAATATTTTCTTTGGGTCCATATTTCGAGAGAGTAGTTTCTCTCCACATCAGTGTATTTATGTGATTCTCAGAGTCATGTGACCTGGCACTCTGAGCAACAACAACAAGATTGCATCGACCTCTGCTGTATTGGGGTCCAGAAGGAAGTCTGAAAGGCAGATGCGTTAAAGCCGCAGCAGATGAACAATTTGAATGGCCTGACTACATCCTCTGCAGTTTTCTGCTTTTGCACGGCTCTGTTTGCATTTCCCATATCACCTTTGACCTACAGGCAGAACTGACATATGCATGAGAAGGAGACCTCAGATGGCTGGGACACCTTTATCAGAAAAATATTTGTGTTTGCGCAATTATATTATGCTTATAAGAAGAGTAGAGTAGTAGTACATTGTGCAAGCACACATTCCAGTGTATTGTCGTCACACTTTATCCTATAAATAAACAAAGCAACTACACTTGCCACTTATTTTTTAGAAAGTGAGTTACTTTGCAGCCTATGTATGATTCCATATCATCCAAATACTACAGATACCATTACCAGCACTTCTTCTACTGGTGATAATACTGGTAGTGATATTAAAATACTGTTACAAGTGAGAACGTTGCAGCAGCTACAGCCTTAAGATCCTCCTTAGATGCAAATTTAAAATCCAAATGAGCTTTTTTGAGCTTCAGTACATTTTAAAAAGACATTTTCAACACAGCCTGAAGACTTATAGATTGTCCCAGTATCGGACTAAACGATTTTCCTGTGTCTCTGTTGTGTTTGAGAGCTGATTGTGTCAGACTGTAGACTTTGAAGGCTTGCTGGCCCTTTAATCTGCTTGAATACATGGGTTATTTATTGAGGTCATGAGAACAAATTGTTCTGCTGTTTTGTTTTGTTTTTTTCCATTTTTTTATTTATTATTAATATGATTAGTTTTCACAGATGCCGAGCTGCAGAACCGGTCTTGTATATCACTGACACAGCATTAGGACCTACTTTAATATGGATTAGTGATGGTCCCTTTCAGATACGGCCTTCTTTCTGTCAGTCTGAAGGCAACTCTGCATGTGACCTCCATGTCCCTATAAGAACCCTGTTCGCTTCTCAATAAAGCCATTTATTGCAATCTGACCAAGTTTTTTTTCATGTCGCATTTATCAACATCTACAAGGCTCAAATCTCAGCTGCATGTAGTTTCATCATCCTAAAGATTCTGGCAAATGCAGGTGTCTTCATTTGGATTATGAGCTGCTTTGAAACATTGTCCTGCTCCATGGCTTTCCCCACCATATGTGAGGCACAGAGGCTTTTTTCACAGCGTACCTCCTTGTTTTTTCTTGCTATTCATGGTCTGGGGCTTCTGCCCTCTGTCTTGCACGTATGGAGCAGACAGCAGAGACAGCAGCATGCACACAGCGGAAACAGGTGAACGTTTTTCTAAAACTGACAGCACCAGTGACCATTTATGTAAGTGCAGTAGAATATAAGCCAAAAAAAAAAATCTTCATAACACTACATGTTCAGGAAGCTTAATGTGAAGCAGCAATATAGTCAGCTGCTCGCCTTCACTGCCAGTGTGTTTTCAGAAACCACAGATAGGTCGTCAGGACAAATGTGATGTGCTCAATAATTTCACATGTACGCTATGTTGCTGTGTCTGAAAGCGGAGTAGAAACTGAGACCAAGCATGTGACTGTGTGAGGGTAAATCTCAGATGGCGGCACTGAAGCAACTAACCCGCTGAGCCCATAGGGGGCCCACAGTTCCTTTGGGTTGCTTTAAGGTAAATGCATTATAAACAAAACTGAGTTATTGTCAGTTAAAATGCTAAAAGAAAAAAAAAATGTTCAACACACTCAATAAACAAAAACAAAAAACAAATTCCTCTTTGCTTCCGTGTGACCACAAAAGGTGATGATTCGTTTCCACCTGACCCGTTCCTCCTGTGTGGCGGCAAACGCGCTAACATTCATGGAGCTGCCCGCTGATGTGCCATGGTGGTGATTTGCTGAGTTTCTCTGGAGCCTTGTCATACACATCTGTCAGGGCCAAAAATAAACAGTTGCCTTGTGCTCTGAGGCCACATCCCTGACCGTCTGGGCCCTGGCCAGACCAGTAATCCAAGGAGATAAACTTGTTGACATCGTTTAAGTGTGGCAAACGGGAACAGTTTGGTGCCGTTTCCTTTGATGGAGATGGCACACATTTCTAAATCCGCTGAGAGCTCAGTGGTGCTGTCAGAGCGCTCAGATATCAGGACAGAAAAACAACAAAGCTACAGCCTATTTTAAAGTTTGATAAAAGGTAGCAAGAACTGTAGATGGCGATTTTGGTGCTTTTTGCAACTTACTCACGGCTTTGACCAACCTGCTGACCTCATTACTGAGGCGTCATATGAAAAAGAAAGTACCCCCACTTTCAGTTTGCGTGTTTCATACATCAGGACGTCATTATTATTACAAAAAATATTAATAATAATAAAAAAAAACAATCTGCTTCGGATCAGGCCTTTAAACGTGTTGAATGCATTCTACTAAATAACAACACAATGCATAAATTCACTGTTTTTGTTCGCATAATGTAGGAGCAGTGTGGAAAAACTAGGAACACTCAAAGCTCCAAGAACCAAATTTACCTGCGAAACTTGAAGTAATCATCTTTCTTTCATCAGTCTGTCACAACGTGATTCAGTCTTAAATACAGAGTTACTTTGATTTATAAAGGTTTACAGGTGTTTGTGCATGCACAGCTTCACCTAAAGCTCCTCTACTTGATCTTAAGGTGGCTGAGGTGTTTTATTTTACTTGGTCATTGCAATTCTTTTCTGTTGCAGATCGTCTTGTTGCGTGACCCAGTTTTAGTCAAGCTTTAGCTGCCAGACACATGGCAGTCACGTTTGACTCTATGGTACTTTGAGAGCCGTTCACATTAACACAGTCAGGCCTCAGAATGAACCTTCTGGGGGATGTCCACTCCTGGGAAGATAGGCAGCTGCCTTTAGTGTTTTCCACTTGAAAAAAAGTATTTCTCGTTGTACATTAATTGATATCTGATTGTTTGGAAATGGTCTTAAAGTGTTGAGGTTCTCTTTGGGAGTAACGAGGAAGGATAGGATCAGGAACGAGGATGTCGGAGGGACAGTACCTGTTGGATGTTTTGGAGAGAAAGTCAGAGAGGCCAGACTGAGATGGTTTGGACATGTACAAAGCAGAGATGGTGGAAGTTGGAACTGCCAGGCAGGAGGTCTAGAGGAAGACCAAAGAGGAGGTTTATGGATGAAGCGAAAGAGGACATGAAGGCCCAATCCCATTTCTACCCCGTAGCCCTCCCTCTCAGTTTTGTGCGTTCACTTGAAGGGAAGGACTATCTGAGTTCTCTTTGGATGAAGGGGGGCGGCCACACAGCCCTCCAAACAAAGCCAGTCCAGGACCACACTTCAAAAGAAGGGGTAGAAGATATTTCCCAGCATACACTGGAGAAGTCAACAACAATGGAAGGCAGCTGCCCACAAATGTGAAGTATATGCGTCAGTATGTAATTTTTACATCCTAAGCCATGCATATACATCCATTTGTGGGTCCACTGCTTTCCATCTGCTGCCATCATTGTTGACTCACGTGTGGTCTCATTCACCGCTAATCAATAACGTTCGTTACGTTAGCTTGGTTGCTAATGTCGCTAACGTTAACGTTCATCAACATAGCCCTCTAACGTTAGTCACTGATGTCACTTTGCTAACTTCTCCATCTGATAACAGGACTCTTTTCTGGTATTTTGTAACTATAACATGTATATGTCATTCAGAGAAGCCAGAGGAGACCCATCACTTCATAACATTGTGGGCCATGAATCAGCAGCGGTTGTCATGGAAACCTGTCGCTTTGTCTGATGTATATTAAGTAGCAACAACTTCTGAGAACATATAACTGTGAAGAAGGGTTATCTCATTTCCTAGGGGAATGTAACCCTCACCACTTCCTTTCAAGGAGCGAGGAGAAAGGGAAGGGGTAGGGCTGAGGGGAGAAATGGGACTGGGCCCAAGTTAGTAGGAGTGAAAGAAGAGGATGGGGGTTAGATGGCGACAGATGATTCTCTGTGTCGACCCCTGAAGGAAACAGCTGAAAGGAAAAGAAGTTGAGCCATCAGTATTCACTTGGATTGATCAACTCAGAAAATAACATGCTTCCCTTCATATAATTAGCGTATAAACGTTTTTCCTACTGTTTTATGTTATTGCCTCAGAATGAAAAAAATAATTCCTAAACTTAAAATTTACATGAAATAATTAAAAGTAAGGAGACAATGAAGGCTGTGGATGGTAAAAAAAAAAAAAAAAAGTAGATAGCCTTTTGAAACGCTTTGTGAGAATGCAGTTGCATATTTTCTCGTTTTTACCAAAGAACAAATGCACTTTGATAAAAAAACAAGCTTTTTCACATTGTCACCTTGTTTTTACCAAAATCAACATTTACTCCCACATCCTTTGCTAATGTGGTGTTTTCTGTGGGGAATGATGATATGCTTGACATGCTAGACTGGTGATGGCTGCTCAGGAGAGACCAAGACTGAAGATCAAAAAATGACTCGTTACTGACCTTGAAACTGAAGCTGGAAACTTAAATATCATGTAAAACTGACAGATACTGACATAAAACCAAAGTATGTGTACTTTTTTACTTTACACATTTTGATTGTAATTAAAGCAATTTTGAACTTAAAACGTCTCGTCACTGAAATGTGATAAACGGTGGAGTTCATTTCTAGTGTCTGAGTGTCGGTAATGAACTGATCAAGTGTTTTGTGCGTTCCAACTACGACTGAATGCTTCTGAGGGCATCTTATGTCTGTGAAATGAAATATTAACAGCGAGAACAGTGTTGATAGGCAGATGAAAGCCTGGATTTTCACGCCAGTAAACAGCTATAACTGGACTCCTGTTGCTCCAGAGGGGAACTGAGGTCCCAGAATATCAGAAAAGTAAGCTGTTGTCATCCCGCCTGTTCAGAAATAGTCTTGCTTCTCACACTGAAGTATTGTCAACACTGTATCCGTCTCAGTTGGTGTCCATGACATGCCAGCTTGGGATTTTTTTAATTTTTCTCAACTCCTGTTATGACACATTTCAATGTAGTTGTGATATCAAGTTCTAATAAAATGTGAAGTATTGTGGTACGTGTATTATGTTGCAGTGTTTGATAGTGGTTTAGTAGTACTAAAAAACGTTGGATTACAAGCATTTATTTTCTACCAGTAGTTGGTTACAAACTCTCGCCCAGCTCCGACTGATCCACTAACTCTACCTTGAGGTCTTCATCCTCTCTCTCTTTCCCTCCCCTGGTAGCGGATTCTTCTGAAATGGATGTCAGACTCGAGAAAGAACATTTCCCCATCAAAGCTACAAGGTATCAAAAGAAGCACATGCTAGATTGTTTTGATAATTACCGTAGACCGGTTGGGACGCCCGGTTGGGACGCCTGGTTGGGGCGCTTGGGCCCGCTGGCTCCGCTTCCCAGCGTTCTAGCTCCTTCCCCGCCAATCTTCCTGACCCCGTCCTCACATGGGTTGGGCACAGCTGCTGGCGAACTCTCACGTCTCCGTGCTGACCATGTTACGCTCTGGCTGGTGGTTGGCGGCCCAAAGTGGGGGACTGGAGTGGGGTTGCAATGTGGGTTCGTGGGGGGTTCTGGTCGGGAACTGGCTCCTCCCGAGTTCCGTGAGCCTCTACCTGTGCTATAAATATAATATAGTGGCTACATAGATCAGTAGCTGTATCGCTAGGTTAGCTTGTCTTCATTTTCAGTTGCTGCTGGCTGATATTAGCATTGAAGTAATTGATCTAAAAATAAAAAAGAAGACATTATAAGTTGTCCTGTAATGAACATATATGACATTTTTTGGTCTAAATTACTAAATGAAAACAACTATTTCACAAAACTAACCTCATCTACTGAGAAAATACTACTAGAAGTTGTTTCCCGGATGAATGACATTTCTGTGATACCTTAGACGGAAATGAGTCTTGTGAAAAGCTGCGGGATAAAGAACGGATGCAGTATACGACCTCACCACTAGATGGAGAAAATCTTACAAAGTATCCCTTTCATAACTGTGTGCATATAAATTAGCGGCTGATGCCATCATTTGATTTCAATATTTTTAACGTTGGATTTGTATGAATTTTAATCTCGTTTTTCTTTCTTTTCTGTTTTTTAGCGAGTTGGCGTGAGTAAGAGTGTATATGTCCTTCACCAACCCTCTTTGACAGTCTGATCTAACATATTGTTATTAACACTTGAATCCCTGATTCTGCCAAAAATCACCAATAGTGAAATATTAAGACAAGACAGATAAAGAGGCAAGACAGTGACTGTGTGTTTGGTGACTTTTTGCAGCGTTTGTGTGGTATGTTGGGATGTTTGCACATAAGTGAATGTGTAGTGGATTATGTTAACTTAACTTTATGCATTTAGTACCTTTTTAAGCAAAACAGCAGCAAGGTGCTTTACAGAATAATAACTCTTTACAGAAAAATAACTTTTTCACATTCACATGCACTCACTAAGCATATATTTAATGATAGCAGTTCACATAGCACAGATTTTGGTGCTTTTACACCTTAATTTATTTGCTCTGGTCCAAATCATTCGATGACTTTTGTAAACTTGTAGCAGGGTAAAGACTAAGCGAAGAATTTTGATGAGCTGAACCTCACACCAAATACCGTGCTGTGTTCCCATCAGTTCACAGAGGAACAGTGGCGTTCACGTCCTCTTCTTCTTCTCCTTTTCTTTCGGATGCTCTTTAAAACCAGATGTTTAGGTGCAGTCAAAAGTCGGAAATGCAACATGCTACCAACCAGCAGATGACCATTTTCACGCTACCCGGGTTTCTCATGTTTGCCAGATGATTCAGATGAAACAAACTGCACCAAACTCATATTGACTAAATCCTGAAGGTGTGCAAGCAGCCTTATGTGTGTTTATACATCTTAGTTTGAACCAATAACATATGTCCACATAGCAGGAAACCATATGCTGTAAAATGTGTTGCACTTTCCCCAAAAACATAACAATGCATCGCATCAACAAGGACCTTACATGTGGACAATTTTTATTTCTTGTTGATTAACTGGCAGATATTCAGTACTTGCCAGTTTGATGGTGTGTTGATGATGAGATGAGTGTGATGAATCTAATAAATCTGTGGGGAAGTAAATGCTTCGGTTAGAAACATGTAATATTGAGGAAACCTAGTTACTTTGGTGTCGTTAAATTCAATTCAATTTTCAATTCAATTTATTTATATAGCGCCTATTTACGACAAGTCATCTCTAGGCGCTTGAGAAACCCAGA
>JBAMYA010056377.1:0-29740 GCA_037176975.1 Arrhamphus sclerolepis | reverse complement strand
TCAAAGAAGGCAAGAATCTAGATCGGTGATTTGCTGTGCTCATTATAGAGACAGGAAAACAAGGGGGTGCTGGAAAATCTGAAGCCTGGGAGTCATTAAAGTTTTACCTCTGAGCTTTTCAAAGCTTCATCTTGAGACCCACACAGTGTCTGACTTACAGCAGCGACATGTTTTTCCACTCTTCCAAATCTTAACACAAAGGCTCATTTGTACCATTTGACATGCGCCCTCTTCTCCACATTTGCCATTTTGCGCTCAAATTGGCACTTTATGTGTTGAATTATGATGCATTACATTCCCTCTTAGCACATTCACCTCTCTGCTTATTATGTATTATTGCTGCATCCATTAGTTTTAAATGTTAAAAGATGTCAACATCTTCAAGGGGAGTCGCTTCTACAGGGAACATAACAAACACACAAAAATGGAAATGTCACTGCTTTATAAAAAAGCACGAGTTGTAGGATAATTGGTTTGACAGTGATCAACACATCTCCGGAGTCATTATTGATAATATCGTGTTACCAATATTGCTTAGGCCTACTAATATCTGTTAGAGTAACATCCATTTACTGGCTTTTATTGATGGCATTTCCATTGTTCTTAAACCAAATGGTCATTTATCTCAACTGTTATGGACCTCACACTTGTGTCTCCGCATGTACAGTATGTACTAGCACACACTTCCTGTTTTGCAGTAAAGGAATCGGTACACAGTCAACAGGAACTGCACGTCCCTACAAGCACGCTCAATTACTGCAGGCAAACCAGAATACTGTGATTTAGGCTATGGTTCCCTGTTAACCTCTTTGCCATTAAAAGTTCACTTGGAGTGGCAGTACTGTACGTCATTCTGTGCGTGTGATGAGCAAACAGAGGAAAAGGTGTGATGGGACATTGGCTTCTGGACCCTGCTGTTGGTGCAGGAACCAGTTCATGTTCCAACTTGTCTACTTCAGCGTTTGATGCTGTCTAGTTAGGGGTGGTTCTCTTTAACTAAGCCCTGCAGCCTGATTCAGCTTAATTGTGAATCCCACAGTGTGTGTGTAATTAAGGATAAGCCCTACACTGGCAGCAAATGGATGAACTAAGTGTTGTGTAATGAGCGTGGACAGTGTAGGAAGTTGTAGTCCTTTATCTCTATCTTGTAATTCTTAGTGAGAGAGCTGCATGTTTTTAAAAAAAAAACAAAAAAAACAAGCATGTGCACCATAAAAATAAGATTATTTTATGGTTTGGTCTCATACTTGAGATAGAGAATGTAGCATTTTCTGCAAAACACAGTTCAATGCCTGTGATGGACTGCCTGTCACCCGAAGAGAGCTGGGATAGGCTCCAGCAGACCTCCGTGACCCTGCAGAGGAATTAATGGGTATAGATAATGGATGGATGGATGGATAATGGATGGATGGATAGATGATTGACCGCTGAACACAATGTTTAACCCTGTTTAATACTGGCGGTGGGTTTCAGTGCGTTGCTTTAAATCTAGTTGCATGGTCTTCATGTGCCAACATTCCTGCTTCCAGGTTGGAGTAGTATAGGAAGTAAGAAAAACTGCACTTCCTCAACTGACCACTAAGGTGCTGAGTCAAAAACAGACTCCCATATTAAAATGCCCAACGTTGCATAATTAAATATTATTGTGGCCTGGTACAAAAATCGTTTTGGTCTCTATAGTTAGATTTTTTGGGTCTTTATATTTAGTCGGTGGAAGAAAGGAAGGTGTTTCTGTGACCACCACAATAGGGAGGGGGCTGGTCTAACCAATCCTTTTGTGTTAGCTAAAATTATCAAGCTATTAAAACAATGAACAGCAAATGAAAACAATAAATGTGGAAAGTACTTGTAAGTATTACAGGTGATAAAAGGGTTTTATACTTCAAGCCCAGATGGCTGTAGATGCACCTTCTCTGTGTCCTCATCACTGACCTAAAACTCGAACTAATTTAATCAAACTGACACTTGCGAGGATGTTTCAGGATGCTCAACTTGCACACCATGGACATATCTTGGTTACCCTTTTGCTCCAGTCCCCATGCTCATGTACTGTTCAGCTCCAGGGGCCTCATTAATAAACGTTGTTTATGCACAAAAGAGGGCCTGAAAGTTGCTTAAGTCACTTTTCACACAAAGTTTGGAATCTATTTAAAAAAAACAAACAAACGAAAAAAAAAAAAATTGACAGGAGAATGTGCACAACTCTATGCCAAGTTTGTACCTTGCGAATGCACATTTTGGAGATGGGGCGAAACAGATAGTGAGGTGGTGAATTGAAGTCATGTTCATCTCAGACATTTAAATTCTGTTCATAAAAGACTCGTAGTTTTGCGTAATCATAAACAACCAAGCCTGCAGTATCATAGGTGTGTTCCTGGAGTGATCCATTCCATAAACGCTCAGCAAAGAAGGTTCAAATATCATACTTCCATAAACAAATTATATTCGATAGTAGTGGATAACACTGATTGATGCATTAATTGCCAAAAAAAGGTGTGTATCCATCAGTCTAATCTCTGAGTAAATAAACAGTTTGGAGGCGCTTGTGTATTATGGATGGATAATGGATGAGCTGGCACTCCTGGAGGATTAATGGATCAGGATGGAGAGTTTTAGGGACCACCAAGATTCCCTGGCTCCTGATGATGACTGATTAATAGATCTTGAATCTATGTGCTGAACTGGGTCCGGTTTTAAACAGATCAATCTGCTGGAGCCGTTCCATCCCAGGGCACGTTGACCGCTTTGTGTTTCTGGCAAAACTGGGCTCTTTGCAACTGGATGTAACAAACAGATGCTGTATTTGTTTGAGAGGATTAACAATATATAATATTAAATTGGAGGCCTTTTTAACATGACCAGTCTGCACATCCAGTTTCCTTTAAGTGTGGGAGAACAACAATATCAGAAGACAATTTACAGCAATGTTCAGTTTCGCAAACGTAGTTGGAGTTGATTGTAGTCATGTTGCAAAAAAGGGCACTGAGTGAAGATGGCTTTGTCTATATGAACTGTAAAAATGTGCATATAATCAATGTAAAAGTTATAGTGCAAACTTGGTTTTGACAAATTTAGTGGCATGGTGGCTTGGTTCCACACAGAGAACATACAGGGTGGCAACATCTGATTTATATGCAGAAAGCATATAAGGCAGGATATGCAGCAAATCCACCTTCGCAAACTTCCAGGTGGACTGTGATTTAAGAAGAGAAACTGCTTGCAGGTGAGCATATGCATGCTTTTATAAATCAGGATTTTGTGGGTTTCTTTTGCGCCCGCCATTTTTGTTTTTTGTGCATAAGTGGACTTTTAGGCAAAGATCCGAAGCACAGTTTTATAAATGAGCTCCCTGGTCATTTCTGCAGTGATCACAGAGCTCCCCAGTTTTCTGAGCAGCTTCACAAGGAGCTCCAAGCGGACACTGAAACACGAGTCAGACAGCTCGACTTTCACTCCAAGGGTGAACTGCAACATAAATCTACCCAAGGAAAATAAACAACAAATAAAGGCAGAAGTAAGGAAAATAAGGAAGAATAAAAGGAAAAATGATGCGTTAGGGGGTGGGGTGTGGGGTCTCATTATATGTGGAAATCTCATGGAGATACAAGAAATGGACACAGGATGCTTTTTCAGTACAACGGCAGATACAAATATACTTAAACCCTGGTACAAACATGGACTCTATAGTTAGATTTTTTTTTCTCATGACCACAGTAAAAACAGCAGATAAAACTGTGTAAAGCAATAAAGTATATGGACAATAGCTGGACACCATTTGATTAACAGCAATCCACTGGCTAGCTGTCATTATTTTATAGACTTAGCACTAAGCACTGTATTGACGTCTGAGCTGTTAATAAAAACCTAACCAAGCATATTCACATTTTAAAGAGAATATGTTTTATTGTACTTGTATGTCATGATAATTGTAGTAGCCGACTGCTGTGACTGCCTGTGTGTTGGCCTGGAGGGTCTGAAGACGAGGCTTAGCTGAGCAGCAGGCAGCTTTTGCCAGTGGAGCGTCAGCTGCAAGCAGTGGCCATTTCTGATGTTGCCACCAAAAGTCCAAAAGCAAAGTAACAGTGCCAGCATTCAATTTACTAATCTGAGACTTCACCCCGAGAGAATCAGAAGAAAGACCTGACAGGGTCTGTGTACTACTCAGTGGGGTGGTCAAACATGTAAGCTGTTCTATATGTACAAGTGCTACTGAAGTCTTGACCTCAACAAACACAACATTTACCATCATGAGAGAATTTTCTAGTCTCTTCTTGACAGCATTTAGTTATTTTTGCCAGCTTTATATAAATCATGTGCTTATATAGAAGCTAAAAATGTCTGCTACTAAATATGACTTGGGAACTGGGAACTGCTGCTGTACCTGATATTTATATTTTCAATCAAAAATGCCTCATATACAGTAGGACTCAGCTTGAGTTCTACCTCCACTACAATGCCTCAGAAAAATTCATTAACATGCTAATGTGCAGGAGCTGCAGGATTCAAATTGCATCACATGCCAATCAGCCACTGTATAATAAGCAATTGCTTGGAAGGATTACATTTAATTTCCAGTTAATGAAAAATATAACATGTGTTTGACACTTGGCAGTGAACTCGCTATTAGAAAGCTTATCAGTGGAATTAATTAATACTGTGAAATAGTCACAGAGAAGGCAGATGAACACTGACATATGTGACTGATTTGGAAGTCCCACATATTTTCTACTTAATATACAAGATAGAATTCCAAGACAAAACCTAAATATCTTTTAAAAATATGCACAACAAAAGTTTGGAGGACGCAGGTTTCATACCATTTTCTCAACTAGACCACCAAGTTTCAATCTCCAACCACCAACACTATTAAGAGTTTGCACTATATGCAACATCCTGCTATGTTGGCCCAAAGGGCAAAAAGTTTAATCCCCAGGGAGGTCAGTAAAGACATCATATTGTACTGTGAAGCAAACACAGTCTGATTTATCTGTTTACAGACCCTAAATGAAATATTTCCTCCAGCCAGTCTGCCTCAGTCATTGCCTACATTTTTTATGCTGCAAAGCTACGTGCTTGCCAGTTAGTTTCCCATTAACAGAATTTTACTGAGGCATGTATTCTGTAATAAAAACTTAAGGAAAATCTGAAAGAAGATTCTGACACAGATCCTCTACATCTGCAGGGACAAAGGACAAGGATGTAAAATAAATTATTAGCAGCCAAACAATCACATACCATGATACCATTTGATCAACAACTGGCCCTCTTCACTTTTTTTGCAGCCTCTGCCATGACCTTCATTGTGATTATGTACATTAAATAGCTTCATCTTATAGTTAATACATGGTCAACTTCACGCAGTAAACACCATGACCATGTCTGATCATTGAATAAGCGAGTTTGAGTTTCTTGTCTTTCTGTAAATTTGCTGACAATATTGGTAGTTTTCCTGTCTATTGTAGTTGTGGAAGTATTTCACGTTTCCGCAGATGTAATTTGAGATACATTAATGATAAAAAAAAATTAATAAATAGGAACAATGTGGAGAAGCAGCTTGTCTGATTGTGGGCTTCTCTCTGGGCATATGTAATCACAGATAAAAAAAAAAAGCTTTACTTCTTAGTATAAATTTTATCTGATGTAGTAAAAAAAACTTCACTCCCGAACGGTTGTCATGGATTTATTTTATTTAAATTAATTAATTCATTTATTTATTTTTACAACTTTTTTGTTTCATCAGATAAAATTTTTGTTAAGCAATTAAGCTGACCAATCAGATACCAGGATGAGATTTGACGATTGACTCTATTGGAACTTCCGTTGGCTTCAACAGCTTTGTCCAACTTCTGTGCAACATGGCACCACCACTTTGAGGCAAAATTTGTTAATTTATTTATTTTTTAACCTTTATTTAACCAGGAAAAGCCACATTGAGATTAAAATTCCATTTTGCGAGTGTGTCCCGGCCAAGACAGGCAGAAGCACAATTAACAGAGTTAATGGGCTTTTAAGGGATCTGTAGCCTATAGAAATCTATGAGTCACGTGACTGGTTAGTTGCACAGTCTATGAGCATGTAATTTTGAGAGAGGTGCATATTAAGGTTCTGGTGTAGCTTATGTTGGAGGGTTCACACTTACTGCATCAGTACACCATTGCTTTTGCAACATGACACTACACAGTATGAGGAAAAAGAAGCTACAAAAACCTTCTGTAGAAAACCTATAGATGCCATCAAAAGTCAGCATGAGTTTCCACAAAATGGAAAAATTTCTCAGTGTAAACATCTGATATGTTCTCTACGTCCTATTTGGAATGAAATATGGCATTATGAGATCATAGCAATCTCTTTTTATTTAGGTTTTACACAGTGTCCCAACTTTTTTGGAACTGGGGTTGTCCATATAATTAATTTCAAAGACATTGACTTTAATAAGGGCTGCCCCCTATTTGCAGCTCCTGTGTAATACTTGCAAATCCTTCCCGTGCAGACTTTATCTGTCCTGATTGCCACTTTAAGTTTGTGTGCACGTGTCCAATCAATGCCACATCCAAGAAAGTTTAAAGATGTTGGATGCAACAACAGCTCCAACCTCTGCCAGCAGTTACGCGTTAATGGGCCTACCCCTTTAACAGCCTCACCGTGTTGTCATCACATGCTTCTGCACTAAAAAAAAAAAAAAAAAAAGTCGGATGAGGATGTTGTTGTCGATGTTACATAAAACACACTTGCTACTTGTGTTTTTGGAGGAGCTCGGAGAGACTTTTGAAGTGGATTTCTTTGGCTTTGCACGGCGGGAGGGTGCAGGAGGGGGGTTCAGCCCACCCAGACTGTCAGAGCTGCAGTCAGTCATTTTGTGCTGCTAGTTGTTGTTTTCATTAGCTGGTGCGCAAACTGAAAGCTGCGTGCGGCGTTAATGCGAAGTGACGGATATAAGCGGCGTGTGTGTCGGCTGAAGACAGTCCCTACAGCGGAGACGCTCACGCTCTGCGGCCGAGTGTTGGCGTCGGAGGAGCGGATGGGATAGAGAAGAAGAACAGCTCGGCTCGGGGGAGAAAAAAAAAAGGAGTGCTGCCTCTCCTCTGACGAGAAGAGAGTTGAGTGTCCTCCTGGCTCCTTCAGTGGGGGTTCCCTCGAGTGGAGCCGCGACCCGCCGGAGATACTTGAGCCTTTTTCGGACCTTTTATCGGCTCACCAGTCGGATGACTTAGCCGTTTGGAGAACGAGGTGCCCCGACTGGCTTTCTCTCTCACACCCGTGAAAACAAGACGAGGTAGCAGCTGCCACGCAGACCTACGTTTCGGTAAGTAGCGGCGGCTCCAGTTATCCTCTCCCTCCGAGCTGTCGTTTATTTTAATTGTACTGATATTGTGTTGTACTTTATCCGGGAACGGCCGGGGTTCGTCTTTTGTGTGTGTTGCGAAGTCTGGAGGACGCTGCAGAGGCAGATAATGGCTGTGATGATGGAGGAGATTCCCGGGGAGTGGTGCTCGACCGGACCGGCCGTGCAATGTGCTGTTATGACGGGGTGGGGTGGTTATTAGGGGGTGTCCAGGACTCAGCTTACCTGAAGGTTATGTGTGTGTGTGTATGTGGGTGCACGTGCGCAAACTTCAACGCCTAATTTGCTCCGTCGCGTGCGAGCCGCGAGGGGCCTGTAACGAGCTGCGGTGGAAATGAGCGAAGCAGCCGCCGGAGTCATTCAGGTGGAACAAGAGGCTTCAGAGCGATTAGTTTCTCCTGTCAGGACACTGAGCTCATAAGTGATGCTGCTGCTGCTGCTAAATGACAGACAGCCAACTCAAACTCAGACACATCCACAGAAGTGCGCTTCAGACTTTTAACCTATTATTTTATGTTTTCAGGTGTTTACCTGCTTGTAGTCTGCGGAATAGTATTCTCTGGGCTGTTTGGATATTGCATGTAGATATTTCTATTCTGTCTTGATAGCAAAGAATGTTTGGCCCAAATGTGGCCCACATCTGCAATTTTCTTTGCTCTGCATTTGACTTTGACTGGCCCTTTGGCCACTCAGGGCCCTTTTGACACTTAATGTATCACCCATGTCAAAACTCTGGGCCACATCTGGCTCACATGTTTCATTTTAAAATCCACGTCTGGCCCAGTTCATGATCTCTAGGTCAAATCTGGCCCACATGTAGCAATGCCAGTGCTGTAACTGAGCCATAAAGGCCAAAAGCAGGGCCAGTTTTACCAGTTATATGGTGGAAGGTTGGTACAAGTAATGGATAGGCAATATACACTCACTTTATTAGATACATGTTGCTAGTGCCAGGTTGGACTTGCTTTTGCCTTCAGAACTACCTTAGTTCTTCATGGCATTGATTCAACAAGGCGTTGGAGACATTCCTCAGAGATTTTGGTCCGTATTGATAAAAGATTTATCAATTTCACAGCCATGATGAGAATCTCCTGTTCCACTACATGTCAAAGATGCTTTTTTGGACTGATATTGTGGTGACTGTGGAGGTCATTGGAGTTTAGTGACCTCATTCTCATGTTCAAGAAACTAGTTTAAGATAATCTGAGCTTTGTGACATGGTGCATGATCTTGCTGGAAGTAGCCATCAGAAGATGGGTACAGTGTGACCATAAAGAGATGGACATGATTGGCAACAGAACTCAGGTAGGAAGTGTGCCAAGAAAATATGATCTTGACCATGTTTACATACCTAAATGGACTGAGTTACTGCCTTCTGATTGGCTGATTAATAATTTGTATTAACAAGCAATTCAGCAGGTATACCTAATAAAGCAACTGGTTGGTGTAGATATTTCCATCTGTGTTGATGGAAAAGAATGTTTGGCTCAAAATTAGTCTAAACTGATGCTAAAGGTAATCAGCTAATATTGGATGGGATGTCATTCTTTAAATAATGAATTGCCTTGCAACAGCACCATTAGATGAAGCAGCACTACTGGGCTTTCTTTATGGGCTTCAAAAATATATATACCCTGAAGCACATCAAACTGACTTTGTGTCTGTGTGGACTCGTGAGGCGACTGGTGATGGAGAAAACATAGAGGAGGAAAAAGGAAAAAAAAATGGTTGTGGCTATCTAACGAGACAGGTTGCAATCTGCCCACTCAATTAGAATTTAAAAGGAAAAAATAAATTACCTTCTGGTTGAGTAGGCAAGACACAAATTTAGGTGGGCTGAGCCCATCTTTGCCCGCTCCTGCTGGCTGGCCTGGGGAAAAAGTAGCTCATACCAGGCCCAAAAGTTTCTGCTGTCACGGCATCTGCTTTTGAACCAATGAGAGGTCCTCTGGACTGTCAGACTTTCTTCTTTTTTTTTTAATTAGCCCATTAAAACCCAGATAAAAGAATAAAATCCCAGTGATTCCAGTGGTAGACTCCGCCTCTTAAACCCCCAGCTGCCATGAAGAGAGTAGAGCAGCACAAACATGGCTGAAAGCAGCTTCAGTACTGTATCACCATGATATTTTGACCCAAGCGTGACTCAAATTTTTCATTAAGACCTTCGGAAATTGTTTCTACTTTTGAAAAAAAAAGTTATGTTACTAACTTTGTAAAACATCTTATGACAGACACAGTAATTGTTATTTACTATTACAATATAGTGGCAAAAAAAGTATGCAAGTCCCCTGGAGCTCTACGTTAATTAGCCATAAGATGTGATTTGATCTCTGTGTAAATCGCAATAATAGATATCAACATGCAAACAATATCTTGTATCTTTATTGAACACACACCTACACGCAGGGTTAAAATGACTAGATTGGTCCCATGAATCTTTATCCCAATCCTGATCCAAATATTTACACAATTTTGGGCCCCGTTTCCTACATTAATATTGGATCTGTGGTGTGTATCACTCTGATGACAAGATTATTATCGTTGACGCATCAGTATGCATATTACTGTTGTAGTTGCTTTATGTGGAGCTTATTTTACACACATTTTCATTTACAGGGACAGAGAAGAAATCTGAGTGACCTGAGAATTGATTTTTCTTTCAAGAGGAGGAAAGAAAAATCAGTTTCTGATCTGTGCATATACACAGCTGTTCTTGGTTTCTGAACTTTTTCTCTGATCTTTCACTTTTGGAAAAATGTTAGATCATTTGAACATCTACTGAATTGAAACCATGAGAGATATTTTGAAGACAAAAAAAAAAGGATTTTGTGGAGCTGTTTACATGACATAGACGTCTGAAATATGGCCTTGACTCACTGTTTTTGGATGAAAATCAGAATCTACAAAAGGCTGAAAACCTCTGTTTCATGGTATGCTTCATTCTTTGAGTTACGTTGTTTGAGAACAGCATGTTACATTTGGGATATTCTGTCTAAGTGGAATTGGAGAACACTGGAGACATGAAATGTTTTTTTCACAACCTGCTACGTTGTTAACCATACAATGCAAGCAGTACGAGTAATACCAAGGGTCTCTGCTTGGGGGCAGAATGCAGAGCCAGACTCAAAAATATAACTATGTGGCGGGACAGAAGAAGTTATTCTTTTATTTTTGTTGTAGTCACAGCCAGAAAAAAACATCACCAGCATCACTGGAGACGTTACTTTAAATCATTGTCGTCTGGACATTCTTTTTGTGATGTTAATTTTACAGATGCGCCACTTGCCATTTTATTTGTTGATTTCAATTTCCAATATTAAAGGTTTCAGGCTTGATCATGCTTTGCAAGATGAGGTTCTTGGATTTAACTTGCTGTCTTAAATCTTTTGTTTGATACTCTTCTAATTATTATTCATTTATTTTTCATTTTTACCACTGTCAGGCTTTGTAACAAACCCCAACAAATAGCTTCAGAGAAGCTACAACATGATCATGTATAATGGGGAAATAAAATAAAGTACAGTACGCTAAGCCTTGAAGCTGATATATTTGCTGTCTCATCCCCAGCCGTTCAAATAGATAGTTAGGTAGAAAATCTTCAAGGTTGTGCATTTGATGCATGTACCGAACAAAAATAATATCTGCCAGTGTCAGACAGTTTCAGAAACTAGTACCGTTGAATTGCGATCACAAACATAACCCGTTTAATTTATTTAAAAAAAACAAAACAATTGTTTAATCTCAAAATTAAAATAAATAAAATCTACAACATCTTTTTTGTGAAGCTAATTTTAAAAACAGTTTAATGAACAATAATAATAACTATAGTCGTATTGGATCAGTACTTTGTATTGATCAACACCCAAAGGCAAGACAGAAAAACACAAGCAAACTACTTTTTTCAGACTTCCACTTCAGTACAGAATTATTATCAAAATGTGCTTATTCCTTCAGCAACTACCAGTTTAACCAGTTTTCTTCACAGGTCATTAACAATCTCAGTGGAAACAGGCATCATAGTGGTTCTATGTAGACTATTAATTAAACAAAAGTCAGTTTGACAGCACCAGTAAACTCTTTGTTTTATTTTCCTGACTTCATAATTTTCAGTCAGCTTAGCTGGACTATATTAAACCCTGGCCAATGACTTCCCATGTGGTGGCTTTGTCTCATTGCACTGGGTGGGACAAAGAAACTAAAGGTCATTGTTTGTCTTCACAAAGACTGACCTTTAGCATTTATATTTTTGCTTCCCCTCTTTGCAGTCATAAATGAGTACTTTAGAGGTGTTCTGTATTTTACCAAGTCTAATTTTTCAGGGCTGCCATGAGGCAGTCCTGTGGTGTACTGATCTGTGGGGCCTCCAACTCTACGACACACTGGTTTATTGTAGTTGAACATTAATCTTTGGGAGTTTCTTGAGCAGACTCATTCTTCAGCATGCTGTGTCTGTTTTCTGCATTTTTCTCTTTGATCCAGCGTATCAGCACCACCTCACTAAAACACCATGAATGTCGTAAAAATTTGATATTGAGGTCTTTTAATGACTCAGACCTAGACCTGTCATTTAACAGCCATTCAGGCAGAAATAATAACTGAGTCATAAAGGCAGTCTAGTGTAAATGACCAATGGATATTTGCCAGTGGATAAATCTGAACCTCAAATTATCAGTTAAATTCTTGTGATTAAAATCTATTATAAATGATAAACTTCAAATATACAATGGACAGTTATTGTACTTTGTGCGTCTTGTCACATGTTTTAAAGGTTTCAGGACTTGTAAGATATTTCCTCCTCCTTTGAGTGTCAAAGGAGTGAAACAGTGTAAACTAAAAATCCAAAAATATAAACTAAAGGAGTAAGTGAGTACACATTTGTGTGGCAAAACCTTCTTTTGTGAAACATGTCCTCCAGACAGAATGTCTTGTAGCCTTTTAGAGGAGGCAGCCTAGACTGGGAATCACGCCAGAAAGAGTGTAAACCGTTTAAAACTGGCTTCACCTTGACTTACCTTGTTAGGCTGTTGGATTCTCCCAATGCTTGTTAGATCATTATCTGGAAGGAATTCATCTGCAAACAATGCTATCAAACCAAAAAGAGTTGTGGGCTTAACTTGATTATGTATTATTGGAATTTACAAATGTTTCATAAGTTAACAGATTTTTGTTTTACTATTTCTTTTTTTTTAAGGGTATGTAAAAACATTGTGGTCCTCAAAGGAACCAGGTGTTCTTACTTTCAAAAGAATCTACTTTTCCTATGGCATACTGGTATGTGAAGGTTTTGGCATCCTTACACGTTCAAAAAAGATGGTTCTGCAATAAGTTAATGAGTCAGTATATACAGAGAAATTCACAATGGACGGCCTCAAGAAGACTGAAAGCTTCAGGGTTCTGCTGCCGCTCCTATTTACCTCTTCTCCTAAATTAAAACCTGTGTGTGCTGGTTTAACAACCAGAGCATTGAACTTCCCATTCACAGCCATTTCCACCGGTACAAAATGTATCAAAGCAACAACAAAGGGGTGGGGATGGGCTTTATTCACTTACACAGGAGCTTCCAAGAGTCATTTTTCAAAACAACCATGATGGCTGCAGATTCCTAATAACACATTGGATCATCAGGTTTTTTTTAGTACGAAATCTACAATCATCATCAATTTCTTGATACTACTCTGAAAGGAAGTTTGTGTCTGTTGGTACTATCTTGTGGAAGCCAAAGTCAAATCTAGAGAAACCAGAATATTTTTTTATCCAAGAGGAAACAAAAAATAGGATAGCTGGCTATCCTCAGGGTCATGGATCACAAGCAGACCAACTAAAACTTTAAGCACAATGTTTAAAACTCCAGAGAAGAGTCTAGACTGGCCTCATCCGAGTTATAACAGCTGGTAAATGAGCTTCATCATGGAAATTATAAATCCTGCTCTCAGAGGCATTCATAAGCACCAGTCAGCTTCTGGAAACACTAGACTGCACTGCACAAACAGAGAGTGCTTACAACAGCATTTATAAACTTGACTGGTGATATCAAGACACCAGTTTTCAGGCAACATGAAATGAAAAATGTGATCTGTGCAGATAAACTGGCTCCTGGCTTTGGAAAAACACAGCCGCTCTTTTTAGATGAATCTTAAGTTGAACAAGCGCTGAACTGGTCTTGTTGGTAGCTTCAGCCCAGCAGCAGTACCTGTTAGAAAAGGGAGAGCTGTTAACTGACACAGACATCTTTGAAAAAGATGTGAAGAGACTTCAGAAGAGCATGTAAGACGGCCCAAGAACTTTACAGCACTGGAGCTTTTTTGAAGGGAGAGTTTGAAGCGACTTATGTGTCTTTACCTCTCTGTCGGACCGTTTTTGAGATAAATGTTGCTTTCATACACTTTATCTCACTCCTTTGATGGCTTAAAAATAGACCTGTTTGAACTAGTGTAGATTTAATCTTATTTGGATATTACACTTTGCTTTGTGAACCAGTGTGTGTTTCATACTTCTGTGGCAACTCCAAGGAGTCACATTATTGTCATTGTCACTGCTTGCTTTAATTCTGAGAGGTTTGTTCACATTTATTTTCTCTTTTTTTCCCCCTAAGGAAACCCTTTTCCTTGACATTAAATAGAATAAATGATATATTTTATCTTGTGAGTGTTGGCAGCTGGCCTTAACATCTGATGCAGCATCCTTTTTCACAAATTTCATAATTAACCTCAGTGGCCTTCTTCACTGTAGACGCCCAACTGTGGTTGTTGAATTCAGAGCACTTCTGACTCTTCCATGCCTGTTGTCAAATTTTAATCACAGAGAGATAAACTCAGACAGAGTATTGGTCAACCTTTGCAGCAGCAGCGTCTCATTAGTCCATTACTGTGGACAGTTTTCACTGTCTGGGTGTGTCGCTTTCTTTCTTTCTTTTCTTTTTTTTTTTGTGGTGGTGGGGGGGGCGGGGTCCTTAAGTCTTCTTTGTGAAAACCAACACCTCTTTGCAAGGATGTTTGCTGCTTGGCTCTATAAATGGACGAGCCTCATGTACTTCAAGCCCACCAATGTGCAATTAACAACAACAGTCCTGCAGCAAGACGAAGAAACTGACTTTTGATTCTGTTTGTGAAATCAACATTTATCGACTGACCTGCCTTGACAGAGAGTTGGAGGGTTTTAAATCATAATTATCTTATTAAAGAACCAATTTAAATGATAAAACATTTAAGACATTTTTAAGAAATCTTTTGGAAGATTTCCTTTTTCTTTTTTTAAACAAAATCATATCTACAGAGTTTAGCTGATGGTTGTGTAGTTTAGTTTATCTACATCCTGCTGAAAAAGGAATAAAATATGTTAGAGAGAGTTGGTGACAGAGCAAGATAAATCTCTTAGCTTTATAATAATATTCTTCATAAGAGCTCTTTTTTTTTCAGATGAAACATTTTGCACCCTTTGTCTCCTTCAATGACTTAATAATTCTGGAGTTTCTGCCCTCCAATAGAATTCCAAATTTGTTCTTATAGTGTGTGTACTACAAATGTTTCATCTAATAAGTGTATAATCTAACCCTTTATTGTCACCGTTGTATTATTTTTTTCTTTCCATAATGGTTAAGATTTAAGTTTGATGCCAGATACAAGCAGATACTCCTATTGTATATCCTCATCAAGAGATGATTAGGATATATGGCTAAACAAAGGATTAAAGGATTTCCTTTGTATGCCATTGGGAATGCAAGATCATTGGCAAATAAAATGGAAGCTCTTGGAGGATTGATGGGATCACAGCCCCATCAGTCCTCCAAGAGCTGAGGTCTGAGGCAGATGATAATTGCATCTGCATTATTATGTCATTCACTGAGGAGCGTGCAAGAACATTTTCAGAACAAACAGGCAGGCAGAGATGACAGGCGGAGTGGCAAGAGTAAAGGAGAGGAGATACACCAACAGATGGCGTAATCTAGGACTGGATGGCTTGAAAGAGTGCAGCCTCCATGTTTCTATCCATGATGTCTGCTGAGAGTTCACCTCTGTTACCTGGTTTTTATGTCATCTGCTGAGTTGCAAACACAACATTCCAATGCATCCCTGGTAATCTTTGTTTCGAAGTTATACATTCACAACATTCATGCATTTTTGTTATTTTGTATTAAAGCAGCATATAAAGTGAAGTTTATGAAATAACATTTGCTTACTTTTAGAAAATGTTGCCTAGCTCTCGAGGTCCTCTGTCCCTGCTATCAACAAGAAACAGCCAAAATACGTTTGAAAGTGCTCACTAATAACAACTGTGTTTATGGCACTATATTACATATTAACGTTAAATCAGTGGTTATCATAGCAAAGGCAATTAGGAGACTCAAGAAATTAATGACAGAAGAAAAAAAAACTGAGTTCCCAAGTAAGAGAACACATGAGAAATCCTGAACAGGATCATGAAACCTACTTAGTCTTCGAGCCTATAGAGGGATACATAGAGCTAAAAATTACAAAAGTTCCTTTGTGCTGTTTTTAAAGGAATAAACCTGAAGCACAAGTAGAGACATCAGAATAAACTGCGGTTTCTGGTGTCGCTGACATGGGCAGTCATCCAGGGCAGCATCTTGGCAGGGGTGGCACAAGGAGGGGGAAAAAGGCTGTAGCGAACTTGTTGTTTTACCTCTATTTTGTATCTTTTGGAACCCAAGAGAGAAGTGGGCAAATTTGACTCACAGTCTGAAACCCCCAGCTGCGTACCCGCCTCCCCACTCCCTCTGCCCCGGTTTCCTGTCTGCACACTGTAAATAAAGGTGATTAGAGCCACAAAAACAGAAGAAAAAAAAGGTCATCTGCATCTCGACTCAGATTCTGAAAAGATTTCACCAAAATGATCACTGGATACGTGCGTGCGAGTGGAAACAGGCTGGAAATAACCTTCAGACTGATCACATGTCTTTATGGGTTCTGTTAATGTTTTCTTTTTTAAGGTGAATAATTTGTCCGAATTAAGTAATTTGATTATCTGTTTTATGCATTTTTGGGGGTGGGGGTTATTGATGGATAAAGGCAAGGATATTTTACAGAAAAAGTGTCGTAAAACATAAGAAGTGCAACAGAAAATACAAGGAAAAAATAAGCGGAATTTTGACTATAAATTTTAATTTAAGTAGCTGGAGTTTGGAACATTTAATATCAACAAGAGGGTAGTTAAATGCTTCATGAAGATCATAAATCTGGTGTGGATATTTTCGTTGGTTACATTGGTTGATAAATTTCATGTGATTTTAGGTACGGTTTTGTATATCTAGTAAAGAATGGGGATTCGCCCAGAACACCATAGAGGTTCGGACTGCGACTGACCGATAACCTCCCTGCCAGCTAAAGTTTGCTCTTGGGAATGTTTTTTTCTGTTTATCATCCCCTCTTGAAATAAGTTTATACCCTTTTTTCCCATGGAATAAATCAATCAATAAATAAAACAAAAAAGAAAGCCTTGGTCTTTTTGTGTAACGGTTTAAATTAATCTGGTTGTTATATATCCTACTCTTCTGGCTTTTCTGGCTTTCATCACCATTTTTTTTTCTCCCCCCATTAAAAGGATTTGGTGTTTGCATTAAGCAGCAAAGTGGCTGCTTTATTCACAGCAGGGTCTGATCGTTCTTTTGGATTACATAACCCCCCCTTTAAGTACTTTGGGAGTCTGAGGAAAAAGGGAAGAATGTAAAAATGTAGATACTCAACAGGCCAGACAAATGTAATTAAAGAAAAAAAAAAGATAAAGGTTCTAGGTAATGTTAGTTACACATGGAGAGCAACAGAGAGTGCCTTTGTTGTAGCCATAATGAAAGACAAGATTGAAGAAATAAAACAACCTTTAGATACAAATTTTTAGAGGATGCTTCTTTTTCTTTTAAGTGTAAATATAGTTATATTGTATGAGCGTGTCAGTGTGGCCATTTCCATTTTGTGTGTGTGTTCATATTCATATTGAAAAAAAACCATTTGGAATAAATAGTCTATTTCTATAAAGTGTCCAGTGTTTTTGTTGTTGTTGTTTTTTAGAAAAAAAAAACAAACAACTTTGAAAAGCCATACAAATGAACTCAATGAGTGTTGGTTCTGCGGGTGTTTTATGGGGGTACAGTCAAGGTATTAAGCTGCAGATTAATAAACACATCTTGAGTGAGCCTACTGAGTGAATATATGAATTCAAAACAGTTTGTAAATACACTGAACAGAGAACAGGTTACATCTGGGCGAGGGGCCGGATTACTTTACCAACCAAAAGACATATCGCCATTGTTAAATCGCATGTGTGTCAAACCAGTAAAGAATAAATTAATGACAAAGAATGGGCTTCAAAAGTCAAAAGCATGGGAGTGTGGAGAAGATCTTCCTAAACTATGTTATAGCAGCAATATAAAATCAACTTTTAATGTTCTAAAATCAGCAGTTGATGTTTGTGAACGTTCACCAATACGCAGCACATGTTTTGCCTCTGTAACCAGTATCGTATTGTAATCTGTATTTGAAATATCACCTGCTGGGTTTCTGGATCACATTCAAACCAGGAACTATAAATCCTATTTGCAGCAGCGCTGGTCAACAAGTGGAAATGCTGGTCAGCGCAACAGTGAGCGAACTGGTCTGGTCCCTCTAGATCAGCGAGTCCCCCAAAAATGGCAAATTCATTTTTTCCCCCATTAAAGACAAAAACATGATGCTGTCTCCATTTCAGCATAATTGACTTGAAAATTTGTCTCAAAACTAATTACTAAGTGCATATAACTAACTAACTGACTAGGCAACATGTCCACCATATAAAATGTATGTTACATATTTTTTTAAAAGTGCAATTTCTTATAACATTAAAAGATGTAGCTAAGTAAAACTTAAGAACAAACTAAATTCTGTTGCAGCTTTAACAATATTCTACTATGACTGAGTTCGTCGTATAAAATTAAAGACTAAACTTATTCAGCTTTTGCTGCCATTTCTAAAAACTAATCGACTAACTGTAATGTTGTTTGGGGGAGTTTCTTTCTGTGCTTAACAGAAGCTTGGATAAGATCACCAATTGTGTCTCCTTAACACAAAGATCCCATTTACACACACACACACACACACACACACACACACACGAATGAATAAATAAAATGTACTTGATGTGGCCCCAGCCTCACCCAGACTCGACCTCCAATGGCTCCTGGGTAAATTGAGTTTGAGACCCCTGCTCTAGATTCAGTTCAGCTCAGCTCAATAAGAGTTTATTTTTCCATAAGTTTCCCCTTATTTGCACTATCAGCTCTTGAGGCTCCAGAACAGCTTTAAGAACAGAGCCAGCCTTCTTCATCAGTTTGTTCAGTTTCTTTAGGTCACTGACTCTGATGTGCTGACTCTGAGTACCAGAACTTTTTCACAAGAGGGAGTTTTTATGGAGTGAATGGCTGTGGCCGGCCAGGTGAGCCACAGGTCCCGTCAGATTGGTATCTGTGGACCAAACTGATAAGTGTTGCTGTGCTTCCTGTGCCGTTACAGTTAGACAACATGTGGGCGCAGTAGGTTTTTCTTGAATTTCCTGTTGAAGGAATTAATTTCTCTTGGACACTGAGGTGTGTGAGTGCTTGACTGAAAATCTGATGGGTTAATCTTGTTTCTTATTCCAGCTCGCTTATCAGAATTGTATGAAAAATAGGGAGCAAATGTCTGTCTTTCACCAGTCTCTGTCCGCGAACAGTTGTGTTCAAAATAACAGCAGTGTTAAAAATGTAGGTAAAGCTTAAAATCCTCATAAAGCTTTTATTCCCATAAGCACAGATGCATCGGGGACACTTTACATTCTGTTCCAAATGAAACCACGAAGGAAAATGGTTCAGATTTGTTACTGCTACTACTTTATAGAAAATGAAAAATAGCAGGGTGTAGTTCAGTTATTGAGGTCATTCATTCTGTATGAAAACAGGGGTCAAACAGCTGAACCCTTATTTCAAGATGAATGCAGCTTATTTCTCTGAAAATCTGAGTAAAATGGGTCGTTCCAGACGTTCAGAAGAACAGCACACTTATATGGACTGTTCTCATGATATTCTGATACTTTTAAAACACGCCTTTTAAACATGAGAAAACATTTGAAATACAACATATTTACCTTAATTGATGAACATTCTACATATTTAAGCTTCAGATTGTTTTATTAAAGTGTCAAAAGGTTGTTTAAATGGTTTTGATCTGCTGACAGACGCACGCAGCAACTCGGACCGTTACAGAGCAGAACAGTGTCATGAAGCCGTGGTGGATTCCTGATAATAGAGATAATGCACATCTGCAGCAGAGAGTTTTGCTGATATAGACAAATGTGTGTTTTCTTTTCTTGTCATTTTTTTTTTTCCTTTTTAGTTTGCATCCAAAATCATATCAACAGTTTTTGCTTTACCTCTTGAATGCTTCGTTGGACTGAAGATTAAATATCTGCATTAAATCCTGGTCTCAACGGAAGAGCTGTGGTCTGATTTTATTTAATTTTTTTCCCTCAGACCTCAGGTCTGAGGGAAAATATTTCAAAAGGAGAGAACTTGTCAGCGTTGTCTTCTCAGTTGGATTCATGAGATTACGAATTTACCTAAAGATTTCGAGATCACGTGACTCATGCAGTCACCTGCAATTTTACGCCTCCTGATTTGGTGGTTCCTGGACAGGAGTTCATGCTATTTAATGCTTTGTGAACGCATTCCCAACCTGCGAGCAGCATTTGTGCTTCTGTCTGTCTCCTCCGTTGAGTTTGTTCATCTTTTAGTGTGTAGCCTTTATACTTGATATTAAAGATGAAACGGAGTAATACAACCAAAAGTCATGGGGGCAGTAGCGAGCTTAGTGAGTCAGCTGTTAACCAAATGGAAGAAAACAAAAAAGAAGAAAGCTTGACAAAAGTGTTGGAAAATTTCAACAAGTGGTTTTGTGAGCTTGTTGAAAATTATATATATTTATATGATGTCACAACTCATCCAAAAATATTGAAAAGGATGTTTGTCAACAAATTAATTTCATAAAATTAGGCAAAAGAACTTCCTATTTACAAAACAACTTTTGTTCGGTGATCCCACGCACCACTGCTGTTTGCGCCGTTGTTTTTGTTTCCTTCGACTCCAAAGTAGCTCGGACATTACAACCACCTCGGTGCTTACCATGTTTGTTGTCAGTAGCTTTGCTTGTCTCTGCCCCCTGGTGGACATGTTGCAAAACAAGTATAAGTGGGCTATTAGGGAGGCAGCACTCACACTGATTTAGGGCTTTGGAAAAATGTGCTTTTCCAGTCTTTTCTGTGCTTGTGGCTTCCTTCAGTTATTCCAGGCAAAGTAAACAGGATCAACACCTGTGTAACCGTCAATGCTGATCCTTTCCTTGTCTATGCTGAATCAATAGATCCTTGCATACTAGCTTTTCTTTGTGGAAAATTTCCATCTTTTCCCGGTCTCAGTCCGTGGATGTAACTGCCATTTTCCGGAAAGTTGTAAATTCAGAACCCCCCTTTTTCCCCACAACATCAACATAACAATATTTAATTGGTACGATGAAGAGATTTAGAAACTTCCAACTTCTTGGGCAGAGAATGAAATTAGTTGGTACTTAACAAGCACATATAACAATCCAAATGACTTTCATTTGTGTTTTCTCCTCAGTTGTCGTTTTGATCTACTGGTGCACATTTCGTGCGCACAGCGTCATGTCGCACATTTGTTTCTGGAATGCCGGTTTTGTGTATATAATTACATGACTTTTGTGGGATTTTTCTTCCTTGTTTGGGTCAGTATGTAAAACCCACTGGAGCAAAAGTTTACCTAAATGTTACAGAATGTCAGTATGTAAGGGCTTGTGCTTTCCATCTTCTCTTCTCAGAGATATCTTTCAGGAACTTTAACCACGTCGTTTTAACTGGAAGTGGTCTTGTCTTTAAGCAGCCCCAAATGCAATGTGTTACTGCCACCTAGAAGATAAAAAGAGCACAATTTTACAGGACTCAAGTAGCATCTATTGGTATCACACCTTTCTGTAAATATTGCAGTGAAGTGCAAGTGGGTGATGAAGCAAAGTTTTGGGAATCTTTTTTTTTCTGTTTGTTTAATCCTATAGCTTACATAAGGGCCATTTCTGATGTCATGTGGACACAGTTGACATCAATATTTATGTGAGATGTTTCTGAAGACTCCTCCTGACAGTTGTGGGTGGCTGGTAGTGGTTTGCTGGAGAAACCCTGTGGAGTGTGTGTGGGTATGGGGGGCAGCAGTCTCACATCCATCACCCAGGATGCATCGCAGTTTGTTTTAATGTAGTGAAACCAAGTTGACTGGATTTTTTTTTTTCTTCAAATATTCATCCCCCCCCCCACCCTCCCTCCTGCACAGCTGTTGGCCCGTCATTGGAGGACAGGGGTGTCAAGCGAGGCTGGTCCGTATGGCAATTGGTTTAGATTAAGTTTCTGCAAATCGGTTGGGAGCCTAACCAGGAAGAGCAAACACACATTCGCGCACGAACAAGCTCTCTCACACGCACGCATGCTCGCGCATCTCGCAGCAGCGCCACCGACCGTCCTCTCCTCTCTGCTCCTCCCCAGCTTTCCCAGTTCACGGAGCTCGCTGCCATCGCACCAGTCCGGCTCCCTCCTCCTCCTCCTGCCAGCCTTGCAAACCCCGTCGAGCAAAGAAAAAAAAAGGGGGAGCTCTGCGGCCAGCTGTAAGCCACCACGTATATATACACGTGTGTATATATAAATATATCTATATTTACTCTTTTAAATTCGGCCCTGGGTGTCTGAAGTTGCTCCAGCCGTCACGGAGAAGCGCAGAGCCCGTTTTTCGCCGCTGCTACGTGCCGTAACCTCCCAGCGCTCAACTGGGATCACAACAGCCACCGTGTGAGTAACGAGGAATCCGGGCAGAGATTGTGATCAGGAGGGCTTGACGGCCCTTTTATTTTTTATTTTTTACTGGGCGTTTATGAGTGTGTGTTTATGTGTTGTTCACAGCCTGTCTGGCTACTTCAGATGGGCAGCGACGTCAGGCTCTACCATATCCGTCAACCACAGTAGTCCATAGGCTATACGTGTATACTCTTCCTTTATATATCTATCTATATGTCTATCTATCTATCTGTCAATATATATCTATATATTTACATACTTAGTTGGAAAATGAATGCATTCAGGTGTACATTTCTCACCTCGAACATACGAGCAGATCGTGTTTTGGACGTGGAGCTGACGACAGCGGCGCAAGTCTCTTCAAAACAACAGTGAGCCGATCTTTGAATTTCTTGTTTCTTCTTGATCTTCTTGACCGTTTAAACCCGTCCGCCACGGGCCATTCACGAGGAGAAAAAAAGCCTTTGGCCTAACTTAATCGTTTATCTTTTTTTTTTAATGAGACCGTATTTATTTTTTTTCTTCATTGATTGATTGATTGAGGGATAGTGATGCAGTTTCTTACCTGAAAGTTGAAAGCAAAAGAAAAAAACAAAAAAACGTCCAAAGACTGACAAGATGAAGGTGTAATTACAGGTGTAATGCGGGCTGCTGAAAGGTGCCTCTTAACGCTGGTTTGCTGGCTGGTTTGCTGGCAGGCTGATGTAATGTTTGTTCCAGCGTGTTGGATGTCGCGCTGCAGGTTGTGTCCTTCATTTGACACGCGAGCTGTGGGCAGTTTAACCGAAAAGTACCGTTGCCCCGCCACGGCCCATGTCTCTTAAAAGTTGAAAGCAGCGGAGTTAACTCGAGTAAAAGTGTCAGCGCTAGAGTCTAAAAAGACTCATTTCCCAGTGATAATGTATTATAAATGTCTAAACAGAGAGGTGCGGTCGGGGGGTGAAAGTAGATTTAGCGTTAGCTTTAGTATTGTAACTAGTTGAGGCGGCTGGGTGTCATTTCCCATCATGCCCTCGACTGTGTTGTTTGTTGATATGTGTTTAAGATAATTGCACCTTAATCTCTTGTTTTGTTTTTGTTATTGATGGATCGGTTATCTTATTACTCACACAAGTTGTCCAGTTTTGATGTTATTCACAGGTGGTTTGTGACAGATTGTGTAACACCACAAGAGAGAGTGCATGTACAGTTGGATAGATATTTATGTGATAGTTTGAGTTGGTTGAAGTTGTTTCCTGACTGTGAGGAGCATCAAAAGTGTCGGAATTTGTTCTGGGTTCTGTTGTTTTTCATCATGTCTGTTTTTTGTGTGTTTTGTTAATTTAATGTGATCTGCTTGGTGTGAGGTTTGTTTTGCTCTCATTTTTCTGATTTCTTCTTATTATAATCTGTCTAATTTGCTGGCTTCCACTACACAACTGTGTAAGTGTGTGTATGTATGTAGGTATGTATGTATATTCATACATATACAAAATACAGGCTCACTGCTTCTACATTACTTCTTTACACCTGATACCTGTTCTTTACACCATGGCGTTTCTGATATAGGTCACTTTTAAGATACTAATGTCAAAAACAACAGAAAAAAAATTAAATCTTGGCAAAAAAAAGAAAACAGAATTTAGCGTGAAGACCTTCATTGTGAATATGGACTTCTAAAAATCCGTTTATGGAAGGTTAGAATATGGAAATAAATGGGTTCCTGTTAGCGCTGGGTGACTTCAAAGCAATGTCACAATTAACTGAACATTTCACCTTACAAAGAAAGGGAAGTTATTTTATTTTTTCTCTCATAGCTCACTAACAAAGTTTTTTGTTTTTTTTTCTGCAAATAAGTTCAACTGTTGTAATTGCAATATTTTTCTAATGAAAGAGTGGGCCTAGATATGTTTGGAATTTCAATCTAAGTGAAAGGAAAGAGACAAACTACTTATTGTAATCTATAGAACATTTTGAACAATTGAAATAACTGACATGGGCAAGATTGAACAGTTATACCATCTCAATGTCTGTTTTAATTAATTTTTGATTCATTGCCCAGCCCTAGTCCCTCACTGCTACATCAAAATTATAATTTTAATACCCTCACTCACCCAGAGTTTATAAAGGAACCACTGTCAAAGTGTGTCAAAAGCATTTTCAAGAGTTAACATAATGACAGTTATCAAACCTACACTGATCATGTGAAATGTTAACACCATAATAATGACAAGACGACTTAAAATGTCATAAAGAAACCCTCATGAAATATCTTTCAGCACTCTAATTTCACTATAATATGAACAGTTTGGACTTAAACAAGGCCCATTAACTATCAGGATTAACCCTATTATTAAATCACTCGTTCTTTTTAGCTGCTCCTGTTAGGGGTCACCACACCGGCTCATTGTGGGAATCGAACCCAAGAATCATTTTACCACAATTTGGTTCTGGACCATTTCAGCCTACTTGTGCAAAAGTCTTAGGCACCCCTAGACCCGTTGTTTTACTAACAACTATCAAACTTCGGTATGTGCAGTCTCCTTAAAAAGTCTGCGGGAGGTCTCAGTAGATACTACTATGACATGTACAACCTACGTCTATTATCACTGTATTTCAGTCAGTCAACTCACGCAATGACTTAAAATGCTTAAAGGATGATAAACATACATGAGTTTTGGCGTCTAGACTCTTATCATTTGCCTTTTATTAAGCTTACACGGAGACGCTGGGGGTGGTGAACGTAATGCAACTCATTTTTAGTTTGTGTCTTAAAAAAAGAGACTGAAAAATGAATATGGCTTATCATTTAAACTTTAATAAAACAACAAGACTGGACTGCACACAGTGCTGTATGTAACGTGTACATCATTTCTGTGTTGCAGCTAGAGGTAGTTTGAATTACACAGCTGGTTAATCTGTAATGATGTAATTTGCTGTCTTATTTATATTTCAAACCAGTAATCCAGAATTGACTTTCAGGCATTTTTAAGTCTTATTTCACTCCAGCAACTTTGTCTACATGGACTTCAGGTGCAAAAACAAGCATGTTAGACTGGAGGGCTGCCTGGTGTTTACCTCAGCACACGCTTGGATGGATGACCCCCTAAAATATTACTAAAACTAAGAAATCAGTTCAATCACATCCTGTAGTTGCTTTTATTACATGGTAGGAAGTGGAGTTATTTTGCCAGTGTTTAAGTAAAGCTCAGGCAGATCAAATGTGTGTATAGGTGTAAGGAAATGATTCATTGTTTCACAAAAACTTGCATCTAGTGAGGGATTGCAGAAAAAGGAGGAAGGATGGGTCGCATGGCTTGGTCTAAGTAAGACTTATCTTTTCAACATCTGCAATACTTGTTTACTAAACTGTAAATATAAATATATATACACCATACATAACAATACAAAATATGTCATTCATTAATTTTGACATATACGGGAACCCTGTATGCCTTGTTGGAATCAGAAGTTCGTTGCTTGGCAACATCTAACAGGATGAGGCTTGTGAGGCTTGTCCAGGAGTTACAGTCCCGATGAGAAAATTTCTCTGATTGCTGTCAGTCTGCAAGGTTACAGAGCGCCTTCTGGTGCCACTGGCTCACTTTTACTTTCACTTCTTTCTGTATGTTAATGATTTCTGTGTAGTTTTGGTTTATATTTGGTTTAATTTCCTCACATTCATTAGGTGAATCTCTGTTTTGTTTACATTTTTTTTTTCATAGTAAATGCTTACTTTTCAGTCATAACTTCAAAACCACCTGACCATGCCAATAAATACTTCATAAAAAAATGTGATTCCATGATGAAGCCAACATATAAATATTACATAATGGTTATTTATTAATGTCTTATGTGTTATTCTTCTTGAATTATGAATGAGCTCTCTGAATATGCCAGATATAGCCTTTTTCCAGGGGTAGTTACACGAAAACATTAGTAAAATTCAGTGTTGTGCTTTATAAACCTTTTACTGATGGTTCACATCTGAAGTAAAATACTTTTTATTTGGCTCTTTTTTACTCCTGTAATGACCCACTGGGAGGTCCGGCACATACAATATGTCGGGATGCCCGTGGTTAACTTGTTGAACTTATGGCATGCTATCTTATTTCATGTGCTGTTCTTAACTTCTGTGTGGTATTTGAAACTTTTTCTGGACTGGCTGATTCATATAGCATATTACCTTGTGATATTTGAGTAATTTAAGTCATTTCTCTCTTGTTCAGATGTGGTGTTTGGGGTTGCAGCTGTTGCAGACTTATGCATATAGTGCATTTTATAGCAGGGGCTTGGTTTGACACCCTTAACTCTACAGGAAACTTGACAAATCAAGCCAGTGTGTGCTTACTGTATCTGCTGTTTGGTGGCCTGAGAGGAACTCATGTTCTGTTTTCTTACCAATTAGAAATAGAGTCCAGGGTCATCGATCTTCCTGTAAATGTGAAATTACTTCCTGAAGATCAACATGCTTTTGTTTAAAGTACCAAATTGTTTCTTGGTCAGAAAGCTGGCACACAAGAACATCTTCCAACTTATACCTATGAGTTTTTCTTGTTATCTTGCATCTTTGTGCTTATGGTTAACAAACAATAAAAGCTCACTGACTGGTTTATGGTTGCACAGAAATGCAACTGCTACTTTAAAATGTCATGCAAGGATTGATATAGATAATTAATGTCATTTATCTGGTAGATTCTGTGACCAAATGGTATGCATTTTTCCTGTACTCAGTTTAAAAATGCAGTTCAAACACCTCTGAATTTTAGATTGGAAGAATGTCGGTGTCAGCCTGCGAGGTCGCACCGCTGTAAACTAATTACATCTTGCCTGAGAAGCAGAGCCGGGGAGTTAGTTATCCAGTGATACTGCAAGGTTTGAGGCAGACACATAAACACTGCTGAGCCTTTCATTGATGAAAATGCACCCACGCTTTTTGAGCCAATTACAAGCAATATTCATATTGTCTCCTTGGTCGTAGGGTATTGAAACTATTTTAAAAATTTAAATGTAAATGTTTTCTGTATTGCAGACAGTTTTGGTTTTGTTTGAAATGCCATAGGCAGCCTGTTTCAGAAACCCTGCAGCTCATATCGACAGGCATTTGCGAGGTTAAATCATACGCAGCACCCGCTGCCTTCATGCTGCGCGAGCATGGGAATGGGGCCAACAGAATCCAACACGTCTGAAAAGTCTTTTCAGGATTTGACTGTTAATGAGTTGTCAGTTTGGCTGAGGTCTTTAGCCTTAAAAGTGTTTCCGCTGCAGTTGAAGCGGCATACTTGTACTTGTCCATCCTGCTCAGCATTGCACGAAAACTGAGACTTTTTCTTTTTAATTTAAAAAAAAAAAAAAAAAAAGCTCACAGTGATAAGACGTGGGATGGTTGCCATGAACTGATAAGTCTGATCTGGAGCTCATTTAGGCAAATGTGTGAGCTTTTATCGACAAAACCAGTAGCTTTCCCCATTTCTTGGAGAGATGAGCGTGCGAGAAGTGTATGCCAGTTGGCTTCAAGGTATGCAGTATAGTCAAAATGCAGCCTGAGGGACCAAAGAAAGAAGAAAAAAAAAAAAAAAAGGGCATTTTGTCATTGATTCTTGGGATGAGTGAAAACAGTCTACATTTAATGTTTCTGTTTTACTTTACTAAAGCTAAGAGTGCTGTCTAGATATGAAGACAGATAGGGTCGGTAGTTTTGATGATAAAACCAGACTTGAAGGCTTTAAAGCTACACTATGTAGGAATCAGAAATGTTCTAACCCAGGTAACATTATTAGAATTACTTGCTGATTCTGCCAAAAAAAATAAGAGTGTTGAGATTTGCAAGTGGTGGTGGTGACTGAAAGAACGAGATTGTGAGTACAAGCGGCTGAAATGAGTTTCCTCTGCAGGGTGGCCGGGCTTCGCCTCAGAGATGGGGTGAGAAGCTCAGTCATCCCGGAGGGGCTCAGAGTAGAACCGCTGCTCCTCCACATCGAGAGGAGGCAGATGAGGTGGCTCTGGCATCTGGTCAGGATGCCTCCTGGACGCCTCCCTGGTGAGGTGTTCCAGGCATGTCCCACTGGGAGGAGACCCTGAGGAAGACCTAGGACATGCTGGAGGGACTATGTCTCTCGGCTGGCCTGGGAACGCCTTGGGATCCCCCCAGTGGATCCTGAAGAAGTGGCTGGAGAGAGGGAGGTCTGGGCTTTCCTGCTTAGGCTGCTGCCCCTGCGACCTGATCCTGGATAAGTGGAAGAAGATGGATGGATGGAGATTTGCAAGTATTTATGTTCCCACACCCTCTGATAGCACATACTCTTTAAAAACAGAATCCCATATGATTTTTGTTGCTCTAAAAACCTGCAAAGGAAGTTAGGCAGCACTGCCTTGCAACTTCCTGTTTTCAGTCGGTAGGTCGAGAACTGGTGCAAAGTTGTTGGAATGAACTGGATATATCCAGCATGTTATGTTATGTTATGTTGGGAAATCTGATTTTCAGAAACAAGAGAAAGTCAGGACGTAACAGCAACAGATAGCGCGGCAAAGCATTTCCTGCATATATGTTGGATGAGTAATTAATTAATCCAAGATTACAATTAATATTGGCAGCCATTCACACAGTATTCAAGTTCAAATCTTATTTGTCACATGTACAATTATACACAGTAGTGCATGTAGCACTTCTAATGGATGATTCCTTGGTGGACTTGGTGGACTTGGTGGTAGATGCTTTGTTTGATTCATTTATGCACCAGTCTCTTATGTAGGAATACTAAAGATGAAAACTAAGGGTACTAGATAATTGTAAAATACGATAAAATAAAAATGTTTGAGGAGATAAAGTGGTGTTTTCACATTCTAGGAGAACATTAAGATGCTTTTGAGGCCAAGCAGATTAAATATAGAACAAACTTATTGTTGATGTGAAAAGAGAGGAAAAAAAATCCCTGGAAAACTTTTTCCAATTAAATTCCCTGGTGGAATATGTACATCTACGTACAAGTGTTGTACGAGCTTGCGAAACAGAGCAGGCTTTATTCTGACACAGAATTTTTGGATGATAGAGGCGGCTGATGAACCTGAGCCCAGTTTTCATTAAATTGTCTAATGTGTGGGCCTTTGGCTAATTTAGTTTTGTGAATATGACCCTGTGTGTGTGTGTGTGTGTGTGTGTGTGTGTGTGTGTGTGTGTGTGGTGGGGGGGAGACAAAAAAAAGTGTTGCCCAACTCTGCTTTGGGAGGATTTCATTATATGATTAAGGCTAATCATGGAAAGTAACATTTTAGGACAAGAAGCACTTGCAACAGTAAATTCCTCAGTTTCTTTGTAGTTCAGTCTGTAAATATGATTTTTTTAATTATTATTACTATTAGTATTATTATTATCATGAAAAAAGCCATATTGCACTTTTTTGTTTTTTCACTTTCCTTTATTTTTGCGCAGCTATTTAAGCCATGAAAGGACTGCAACAGTACAAAGACCAAAGTCCACACCAACAGCAGATACCCAGTATATTTATGACACCTTACAACATATATATAAAATAACAAAGATATATA
>JBAMYA010056325.1:0-29775 GCA_037176975.1 Arrhamphus sclerolepis | reverse complement strand
TAGCAATTATGTTCTCTATAAAACAGTTAGTTTGCATGTTTGACACTAATTTGACAAGAAAATTCTTCAGAAATGTGCCTGGTTTATCTTCAAAGAACACAAACAGCAGCTACAACAAAATGCAGCTTGTGGCTGTTTTGCTGTGTGCCCATTAAGTTTCATTTCCTCCTTAGCAAGGAATCTTATCTTTTATAGAACAATATACTTGATGCGTATATGACGCATGTTTGTTGCATGCTTCTTGAATGTTCACAGGAAATTATTATCTAGTGAATCACCAATTCACTAAATATTCTCCTGCTATTATTGCCATTTTGCTGGGTAAATATTCCCAGAAACACAAACCTTGACTCTGAATGTAAGAATTCCCGTTTAACCATTTCTAGTATTATTCGCTGCATTTACGACTGCTCTACAAATAATTACACGGTGAAGACGACCTCAGGCTTTGTCTCTTAATAGCTTTAAGCACTTCAGCATTCTTTCTGTTGTTCAGTTTTACAATGCAGCTGATGAGATTTAGCTGCGTTCTTTCATTTTCATTTCCAAACGTGCCTGAGTGGTTAAAATAACTGGGCTCAGCTGGGAATTTGTTGAAAGTTGTCCAGTTGTGCTGCTGTAACACGATGAAGTTCTTGTGCCCTCTCACTTTCTATCAAAGTAAACCAAAAATATTGAAAAACAAAGCCATTTGGAGATTGAAGTGATACTGAAAATTGTTTCTGAGTGCATTATCAGCAGCCAAGACATTAGTTTTGACCAAAATATCCCACATCATCTTCTCTCATGTGCAGTGTTTACTTTTGGGAGGATTAAAGTGTAAACAACTCACATGTTCTTGTACAAAAAGAGCATGGGCAGGAAGGTGGGGAGGAGGGATTGTGTTGTTTCCAGGAGACCCTTGTCCTCTTTTCCAAACTCCCTGTTTGAAAAACCACCCACTCATTCATGAATATTCATTACCTTACCTAATTACTATTCACCCCTGGCAGTGGAGTTCCAGGTGCCGGTGGTAGTCGGGGGGCTGAAGGAAGGGCGGCGAGCAGCATCATTCAGTCCACCCTCAGTTCATCCCTTTAAGGCTAGGGGGAGGGGGAGGGGGAGGCAACCACATGGACAGGATGCACTCGCAGCCCAATGTCAATCATGCACCTATGTGACAAAATGTTTGCCCACATGACAATACAGGAGAGTATTAGGAAAATGGCTTTTGGCAGCAAAATATTTAATTGTAAACATTAACGTGCACTGAAAGGAGAGCCTTAAAATTATTTCATTTACACAAAATAATTTGCCCAAATTAGAGCTGTCTCACAGAGAAGATATTCCAGTTTTTCTTCTGTGCTTGTGTTACATGTTTGAGGTGAAAATCGCCATGGAGACGCAGCATTGGTGGGTTCTTTCACTGAACTGCAAACACTGGCATTAAAACTGATTAAACTGCAGCTACACAGTTCTCATGAAACTTTAAATTTGAACGTGGCATATTTATAGTTACGCTTGCATTTCATTTAGCAGACACTTTCGTCCAAAGTGACTTACACCAGAGGAATACCAGCAGTAACAGTGACATGGTAAATTACAAAGTAAGCGCAGTTAAATCAGCATTCAGGTGAGGGCCGCCTTCAAGTCAGTGAAGCTACGAATCGATTCATGTGCAGGTTAGGAAGTTCAAGAGAGATTGCACCTAAGGCAGAAGGTATTCTTGGAGTTTTCAAGAGCATCTTGAACACAGAGAGGGTCGACTCTGCTCTTGTAGCTACTGGCACTTTGTTCCACCATTCAGGAACCAGATGGAGAACAGTCTCGACTGAGATCGCAGGTGCAGATCCTGAGATCACCTTGTGGGCGAGTGTCAGCGACTTATCGAGCAGCCACAGGTAACCAGTGTGGCTCAATGAACAGAAGTGTGGCATGGGATGATAAAAGACAAGACACGCTGCTGCGTTCTGGCCCTCACTTAGCAGCAAAACAAGAACATACACTCCTAGGCCAAGAAAAAAAGTCACCTGGATTTAACCAATGAGGATAAGAGTATCCCATTGGAAACGTACTACTATAATTATTAAGTTTCCAGCCAGCTTTCCAATCCTTAAACAATCATGTTGGAGCACAAATCCTGTGATTATACAATAGATGTTTCTTTATGTCAGAGGGGTCAAATTATTTGTCTGTGTCAAGCCACCAAAATATCTCAGGAGATTGCTGAAACTACTAAAACTGGTATAAGAAGTGTTTCATTTGTCTAATCTGCATTATCAGAACCTGGAAGAGTAGTGGCAAACCATGTTGTTAGAAAAAAAAAATTAAACATTTGTTGAAAAAGAAATAAAGAAAATCGACCATTTGCATTCATATAGAAAATGTGAATGAAGCTCATGGTAGTGGAACTAAACAAGTGTGTAGCCTGAGGAAAACCACTTCACTGAGGTTAATTGGGGCAGAAAAGGCTTCAGTTTGCTAGGGAGATTAAAGATTAGACTCTGGAGCAGATGTACCTGGTGCAGACTGATGGACGGTGGGATGAAGAGCGGCTTCTGAGCAAGCTTATGGGGGGCAGTGTTATGATCTGTGGCTGCCTCTCTTATTCACATTTGTGCTCAACATTGTTATGTGTCCAAAAAGAGGTCAGCCGAGAACCTGATTTCATTGAATGACCAGGTTTTTCTATCAATAGATAATAAATATAAATTTCTTTTTTGCATAAGCTAATAAAACTCATGCCATGATGAATGCATGCTGTTCACAGGGGCATTTCTTTGTGAATTGTGGCAACAGTCAAAAATAATTACATAATTAGTTTTTTGTTGTTCAGACGTTGAGGTGCTTATGAACAAGAAAATCATCCTGTTCTTTGTTAAATAATAAAATCCATTAAGAGCTGTTGTTGTTGTGTTTAATTAAAGTAAATCAATTAATCCATGCCTGTTAACCTCTGTTCCAGGCTCGGCCAATGGAAAATACTGCTGCTCCAAGATTTTTGTCAACCACCGCTGTTTCTCAGGCCCCTACCTCAACAAGGGACGCATCGCAGAGCTGCCGCAGACTGTTGGACCTGGCAAATGTACACTGGTCCTCAAAGAGGTAGGCTGATGTCAAAAACAGCTGCAGGGTGGATGGGCGACTGGGGACAGACTGGAGCAGGTTTAATCAAAGAGATCCACACTTTCAAAGGGAGAGGACAGTCACCAGAAATTGAAAGGAGGAGGAGGTGAAAGATGGAGAGGAGACAGCAATGTCTTGTTAACCACCTGCAGTTTCCCAGCAGTGCCTTCATTTTAATGTGAGGAGCTGTCAGTCAAGTGTGTTTACACATACACACCTTGACTGCCGCTCAGCAAAACAGATGCTTAATTTCTCCAGGGACCGTGTTTCTGCATGAAGGTGCACATAGTTTATGTACGTGTCAGATAGCAGTTTTGTTCACTATTTGCGATCTGTGGCCCTCTTTTTGGTTTTGTTAGCATCCTTCTTCCTGGCAACTGTTGATTTGAACCATGAGTTTTTAAACGTATTTTTGTTCTGCTTCTCCCTCCAGCTATTGAGCATGCTGATCAACGCCGCCTACAAGCCTGGACGAGTCCTGAAGGAGCTACAGGAGCTTGAGGATCAGAGCTGGGACTGCCAAGAAGAGACCCTCAAAGCCAAGTAGGAGAACATGCACCACAGCACATAAGAGGATATTATCCACATTTCACAAGAGTCGCTTCTGTCTCTAGACATTATAAACTTTTTGGGAAGTGTTGAGTCACAGAATGTCACTTTCTTTCATGCTTAAATCATTAAACGTCATATCTTTCCATATAATAGGCTTCGCATCCGAATGTTTTTCCCTCTTTATGTTCCCCGGACTCGTTTTTGCTGCCCTCCACTGAATTTTTTATACTTTATGTTGCTGCAGTGGTTTGTGTAACGTCTGCATTTTCCTCCGCTGCTGGCTGCACAAAGCCAAATTATTCCACAGCTCTAGGCTGCATGCACAATGTTTTCTATGTTTTCTAATAAAATACTGCCCCATTTTGTTGGCAGAATCAGGGAAGAATCAGCCAGTCAGAAGTACAAGTGAGTTTCCTGCGGGGGCCTGCAGAGCACAGTAATCCCATTGAAGCACAAATGTTTCGACAACTAACCAAAGGAGTTACTTTTAATTTTCTGTTACATCCACCGCCCACTTAGTTAATTTACTTCTGACTGTGATGAGTAAAGGATGCAATACACAATTATAATAGTGAAACAATACAAAGAGAGACACACAGTACAGTTTTTATTACTCCCTAAACTTATTTTGTATTTTTTCGTTTTGAATTTTGAATAGAGCTTATTGACAGTCTGACAGGCTGTAAGTGACCATGTTCAAATATCCTCACACTGACTTATAGTAGTTATTACTGGACAAAAAATGTATTTTTAACTAGAGAAACAGTATTTATGTAATAAATATAATAAATAACTGCTAGGAACACAGCTGATTACTGCAAATGTGCAGCTCCTTAAATGGATGTTCTTCTACATTTCTGATATAAATCAATATAAAAACTATACTATTTTTAGGTGTTTCATTTCATTTTCAAATGTCCTCGCTGTCCAATTCCACTGCATTTAAAAATCTAAACAAACAGAATTTCATGTTGTTGTTTTCAGGAGAGAGGCATGTTTACCCTTTTGTTTTTACATTTTTTTTTAATTGTTTTGGAACAGTTTTGCAGGGGAAATCTGTTTTCACTCTTGGCTGAATGCAGCATTTCAGAGCTCAACAGTCACTGGTTGTTAATGGATCCTCCTCCTCCTGAAGCTTCTCACATTTTCACTAAGGAACAAATCAGCACTGCAGGCAGGCACTCTGGAAGTCTGTGGAGTCATGCTGTTATAGGTTGTGCAAAATGAGGCCTGGCTATGTCCTGCTAAAATAAGCACGGAGCTTCAGGGAAAAGACTAAGGGAAAAGATCTCCAAAACTGAAAATATAGGCATTTCAGCCCCATGTCATCGCAGAAGCTGGCTTTTGTACCCTTCACTGTCGATCTTTGGCATGAACTGCCAGGCGTGGCTAAAATGTGGACTCATCTGACCTGAACATGTGTCCATTGTTTTTCTGTCTGTGTGCGCTGGAGCCCAGGGAGCTGCACAGTTGATACATGACTTCTCCTTGTTTGTTACAATTTCTGTTTACATTTCTGCTTAAAGCATTTGATTGTGTTGAGTAACGGTGATTTTTCAGGGTATTCCCGAGCTTATGCTACACTGATCACAATGGCATCACGGTACCATCATAACCTCAGGGCTCAAACATCCAACAGTGGTTTCCAGCTTTGGCCTTTTTTTGCGTTAATATTTCCACTCAGCACAGTTATATGTGCTATTAACGTTGACATATCTAAGATTTTTGAGTCATAGATTTAGGTTTATGCTTCATATTATAAAACTCTCAAGTTTTCTGGAAGTGGGATTTTTACAATATGAGATTTTAATTGACGCTGCATTACAGTTCTGCTATTTATGTTTAAATATCTTCACATTTGGATGCAGTCAGATCTGTAAATCTCTTCAGGAAGACGCCTCCTGTTATGAGATTTTTTTCCCCCCAATGAAGACCCTCCTTTTGAACAATAATAATGTGTAATCCTGAATAAGTACTTATCAGATATAGATTTAAACCTAATGTCAATCATATCCATGTAATATTTAGATTTATGGTGAATTTTGTTCAATAAGCTTCTTTCAGACTAGAAACTGCAAACATGTGACAGAGAAGATGAGCAAGATGCTTTTTCTCTGAAAATTTTACAAAAATTGCCATCTCTCAAATTATTAATGCTATTTCTAAGTAATCAAGTTTTCAACTCTACAATTATATACTCTCATCAGTAGCAGCATCCTCTCAACTACCTCCATATATGAGATCTGAAGGCTTCTTTTTTGTGCACTTTGATCTTTATATCCAGCCAGAGATATTTCTATTATAAATCACTATCTTGATTTGGGGGGGGCAATGCTGATAAAGGTCTAGATTTTCATAGATCGTTCTGTATTTTTCTCTGTGTTCTTGATGTAGTTCTCCATTCCAAGACCTACTCAAGGTTCAAAGACTGTCACTGAGACCGCACTGGTAAATCTGAGCTATTCTCGTACCAGCATCTCAAAGTTAACACTCTGGCACACGTTGTGCAATGCTTGCCAAGCCTCACTCGGACAAAGAAGAAAGCTTTTGGCAATCAGTTCTGTGGTGAGACAAGACAAAAATGGACTCATTGGAATAGATGGGGAAACAGTCCGCAGCCAAGCAGCAATGTGTTGTTTTCATTTTGTTTTGTTTTGTTTTAAGCATCCATGTCAAAATAAACACCATTAGAAAAGACGGCTCCACTAAATTATTAAAGAATATCTGGTGGTCTGTAGAAAGTCTTGGCTTTTGATAGCTCTGGATCTTCCAATTAGGCGTACAGTAACGGCAAGCAAGAAATGGTTGACAGTGGTTAACAGATCTGAATCATCCAGAATCTTCAACGGGAACTGAAGACTGAGTGATGACAAAAAACATTCAAACCTGAAATTTCAGTGATGACGTGCAGGAAGATTGTTAGATTGTTATAAGAACTGTGATAGAGTCTCCAATTATATTAATATACCCAGAGAGGGAATGTATTATTTTTGTTATATATATGTTTTTAATGAAACAGGGATTGTAATGATGAGTGGAAAGGTTTATCTGACAAGATTTCTGAGATAATCATGATTGAAAAATAATGAAATAAATAAATAGAATTGGTAAGTTGTGACTTGGAGGAGAAAAAAGTAGTATCAATACATGATGATGCAAATGGACACTCCTACTTTTATTTACTTTACTTGATTTTCATCTAATTACACTTATTCTTCTCTTTCTTTCTTTAACAACACTATTTATTTATTTATTCATTCATTCATTCATTCATTCATTCATTCATACATAAATAAATAAATATTTTTTTCCACCCTGTGCTCGTTACCTAATTGCAGTCCTGGGCATTGCACCCCCTCTGCCAACCGTGGGAGGGCCCTGCACTGAGGGCCCTGCACTGAGGGCCCTGCACTGAGCTCAAGACACATTTTAAAACCTGAATAAATTACCAGAAAACATTATGTGTATATTTGTAAAAGGCCATTAGTTGCTTTTACTTTGAAAGTCTGGAAGCAGACCAGCTCAACTAGATGGTCTGAATTCATGCGTGTTCTCCTAAAACTGCCCCATTTCACATCATCACTGCGCATAATCACTCAATGTTGAGTGCTTTGACGGATTATGGACGGTTTAATTATCCATTGTTCTCATAATTAAAAACCGGTTCACCGGCTGACATCCCTCCCTGCTCTCTCTATCTTTTCTTTTTCTCCAGATATAAAGGGAAAACGTATCGCTCCACCATCAGGATAGTCCGCCTGGCAGACCAGATCCCAGATTTCTGCCGTAAGGTGTGTGTGAAACTGCAGTGCTGCCCAAACCTCTTCAGTCCCTTCCTCGTCACCGACAAGTGCCCAGAGAACTGCTCCGTACAAACAAAAACCAAATACAGTGAGTCTCTGTAATCATTTGCATCCCTCCTCACACCACAGCTATGAAGTCTCAAATCGAAGCTTGTGATGCTGCAGAGTGTATAATTGCCTTTTATGAGTGGCTACGTTTTGTTTTGGGTGTATTGTTTTCAACATCTGCTGTGCATCCACAGCCTATTACTATGAGAAGAAGAGGAAGCTACCCAAGCCCACTGGAGGAGAGGAAGCAGCACATGGAGAGCCGGCCAAGCCCACACGCCGCAGGAAGAAGAGGAAAGCTATCTTTGTGCCGAAGAGAAGACGCTCGTCAGCTGTGGACTACACTCCTGCTGGCTCTCCACAGGTTAGAGAAGACTTCTCTTGTGATGGGCATCCTGCACACATCTCATGACAGTACAGCCTTAACTGAACGTAAATAAACTCGGCATTAAGTAAGGGTGCATTTGATGATGTCAAAGTGTCTGTTTACTGCACACTGATACTGTTTTTACAGCCTTAAGCTCTTATAGTCCACAAAGCTTGCTTTTTTTCAATCAGTCTTTGATTTTTATTTTAAAGCTAGATTTATATTTGTTTAACAAGGTTCTGATCAGTCCGGAGCATTTCAACAGAACTTTTATCAGATTTGGGGGGCTGCCCACATCATATAACATTTTTAATTTAATTTCCATTGAATGCTGGTGTATAAACATTGTCAACTTTAAAAATTCATTAAAAAAAAACAAAAAAAAAAACAGGCTGCTGCATCGTCGGGTGGTTAAAGCGGGTGGACCATGTACAAGGCAACAGCCCTTCAATAAAGATCATTAGAGCCAAAAAAAGTATTAAAAAATCTATTTCTAAAAAAAAAATAGATAAAACCTGCATATTAGAAAATGTGGAAGAGAAAATATTTAAGTGGAGCCACTAAAGGTGGATATTGTGAACCAAATGTGTAACTTTGTAATTTTGCTCCTGCCGTTTGCTGGAGTCAGAGTACTTTCATCATCTATAAAACAGCTTTTTTTTCTGTTTTATTAATTTCACTTTAATGATTTTGTCGAAAAGATTCTCAGCCCAAAACCTCTGTCTTGGGGACCTTAATACTTGAGTTTGGCAAGAAACACCTCAAATACCATTTTCTAGGGGAGGGGAAACAGGCTAACGGGCACGGAGAAAGAACTGAAGGACTTTTGTACTTCTGTCCACTAACATCCTCCTGATTACTGAAGAAGCACCACACCCTGACAAGGCAGGCCCCCTCAGGCACAGCCGACATGGGAAGTTTTATTGCAGAGGATGAGGCTGACGGCCTGATAAACAGAGAAATCATTGCAGAATCTGTGGATCCTCCTAACCACCAAGATCCTCCTGATTACCAGAATAGCTACACCCTGAAGAGTTAGATGTAGACACTGATTATGACTACACAGAAAAATCCTCTGAAAAACGTTCTTCGTGGACTAAGTGGGGAGGCTATTTTTAGATAAATTTTCCAAGAGTTTATACTATCATGATATTAGGCCCAGCAGAATATCCAAGCTGATTTGTTGGAATATGATGTGGTTGAATGCATGTAGGGATCCAGTTAAACAGTAAGGCGTGTTAACATTGTAATAGGTTCTGTTTTCTAAACCCGAACCGAAGTCGACAGCAAGGAACAAAGCCAGACATGCAACTCGCTATTAAAGAGAAGACTTTTGTTCAGTTGTCCTGATCTGATAACACGCTGCCTGTCTCTTCCAGCTGAAAGGACAGAATTCAGAAGCTCCAAATAAATAATGCTGTGTTCCTGTGCAGAGCAGAGAAGAGATGTACTGCCTCTCCTCTGTCAGTGAACTCCAACACTGAGCATTGACCACTGTTATACATAAGAGATGGAGAAGCTGTAAAGATGCCATGTAGACGATACTGCTGACTTTGCAAAAATGAGATGGTTCATATTTATTGAAAAAGCACAAAAGATCATCAAATGCAGCCTTAATGGAAAAAAAAAAATGGAGGAAGATACAAAGACAAAGAATTGAATTATATACGTATATATTCTAAAAGAGAAATGAGTTTTGAAAAACGTGGGAGAGGCTTCACCCACAACACTAAACAGGACAAAGAAGTCTAAGGGAAATGGATGGATCAAAACAACGGCATTATTATGAATAAAAAGATGGATTTAAAAATGTATTTCTCCCCGCAACCCAGTGTCGCGTTTGCAGTTACATGCGAGTGTTTTTATTTCGGGGGTCTTGTTCCTCTCTGTGGGTGAGGATTAGGACCGACTCTTGTTTGCTTTGTTTCCACTCAGATGATTTCAAGCTCCTCTGTGATCTCATAATGATGCATTTATTTCAGATAACATGCCTGAGACATCACACACACTGGTAGAATAACTGTAAAATAATGAAAATGGAGTGTTTCATTCATTATGTAAACTGCTGCCCGAGTGTGCACCAGGATAAAAATCAGAGTTTTGACTCAGCAGCCTGAATAAGGACTTTACAGCCCAGAATCCTCAGTCTCTGTCAGCATCAGACACGTTTCAGGTTCAGGCTCTGTTAAGGTCACTTCAGGACTTCCGCGGCATTCTTTTTCCCGAGGCCAAAACGCGTTTTCTTGGCAGTGTGCACTCGATTGTTATCTCATTTAAGGTATCTTTTGCCCGAGCAGTCTGGAAAAGGGATCAGGGTTTCTGCGTCTCTCTCCTGACTATTTTGGCAGTTACTTTCACAGAAAGCATCCTTACAGGAGACTGGTAGTTTTGACTGGTTTAATGAGGTCACACTCAGTTCCTGGTTTCCTACTTTTGTGAACTGTGGTCAAATGTTTTTGTGTGTGTATTAAAAAAAAAAAAAGACAGTTGAGAGGCCAGAAGATTGAGTTTGATGTTTGATGGCCCAAAGCTGCACCTCACCTCTCATCCTGCTTCCTCCCTTCAGGACAGCGACGAGGCGGAGAACGATGAAGAAATGGCGTTGCAGTCGGGCAGCGAAGGCACCAGCTCAGAACCTCGCGAGGACCACACAGACGCCTCATCGGTGGAGGCAAGCGGCAGCAGTCGCCCTCGCAGAACTGTGACGCTTCGCAGGGCCGTCAGTGTGGGAAGCTCTCCAGTCAACCAGGAGGCTCCGGGGGGCCGCAGGAGGTCCACCCGCTCGCTGTCAGCCTACAACCAGAACAACAACAAATACCAGCCACCCAAAGAAGAGGACATGCAGGTGAGCCTCAGCATCAGAGATCAGTTAACAAGCATGAATATTAATTTTTTTTTTTTTTTTTAAAAGATGAAAGGTGGTGCCACAAGCAGCAGGATGAAGCCTACTTGAGGAGTTTATCATTGGCTTCTATTCCAGGAAAAAGCTCCGAGTTGAATGAGACACGAAGCAAATTAATACAACAAAAGTTTATTGATTAGCTAAATGCTTGGATTCGGTAATTAATGTGTGTGTGTTATCAGGTTGAAGAGGAGGAGGCTCAGCTGGTTTTGGACAGAAATCCTCTGGAGTGGAACGTAGATGAAGTCGTCCAGTTTATCAACTCTACTGACTGCGCGTCACTGGCTAATATCTTCAGGGAGCAGGTGCACATACACACTTAACACACTGCCTCTGCTTTTTATTTAAGCGTAAAAATGGATGCACAGACATAAAAATGACTGTTTCAGCTCCTCTCATGCAACAATAAGTCAGTAAATCTTTCCCGTTTTGGTCTTGTTAGCTAAAGAAACCTTCTGTGAGGAGGTTTCTGGCAGAGCATGACTCATTTTTGTCACTCAGCTGTCGTCACTGTGTGTTTTGTTGTGCAGGACATCGACGGTCAGGCCCTGCTGCTGCTGACTCTGCCAACGGTCCAGGAGTGTATGGACCTGAAGCTCGGACCCGCCATCAAGCTGTGTCACCAGATTGAGCGTGTTAAGGTTGCCTTTTACAGACAGTACGCCAACTGAGCCACGAGTCACCCGTCAGACCCAGTCCCAGTTTGGAGAAATGTGGTCGTACGCACCTGGGAAGTGATGGATCACCTGCCGCCCTGTTGGAAAATATTTTTTTGTGGGTTTCCAAATTCCAAGAAGGAAATTTTTTTTGGATTGGTTATATTTGAAAAGCACAAACCGAGTGACAACAGGAGGACGTTTCTTCACGAGGATTTGAAGGATACACGTCTAGGATACTTTCTTTGTAAAGATCTTATGCAGTAGCCCCCAAAAAAGAAAAAGAAACACAAAAAAAACAACCTTTCCTGCTGCCTGCTTCAGAAGACCAAACACAGGAGTTGATGTTTGTGCTTTGCTGATCTGTGAAGAACTTATTTTGAGAAGAGACATTTGTTAATTTCTTACATTGCATTTCCACACTATTTGCTATACAGGGATCATGATGGAAATTAAGAAAATATTACCATGATGAGGTTTATTCCCCCTCTTTTTTTTGACATAATTGGTTTTGAGAAGTATATTCAAAAAGTATTTAACAAACTAATAAGTAATATATTTGGAATATTTATTGCTATCCTCATTTATAAGGAATAAAATGTTTGGTTGTAAAGAATGGAATGCTTTTATAATCTCAGTTTAAACTTTTTCTTCTGAAGTTAAACAGGAAGCATTCATGAAAAGAAAAAAAAGTCTGTGTTGTGAGACAATAACTGTGCTCTCTTCTCATTGTTACAGTCATATGAAACAATCATCTAAGCTATTTTGTGTCCATCTATGCAATTGTGTTGCAGATATTTTTGATATGTAAGGAAATAAATTTCTATTGATTTTTATCTGGTTTTCCCCTGGTTTTCTGGTTTTCCACTTCAGTGAGATTGCCTTTCTGTTTCTTCAGGCAGCAAATATGTACTGAAGGTTTGTACCAGCATGATGTGTTCTACTGAAATTTCAATGTGACTGGAAAAAAGGAAAAAAAAAAAAAAAAGACTTGTAGTATAATGGACTTTGTGCAGCAGTGGCTATTCATTAACTCTGGGCTAGAAATGGTTTGGATATGACTGATTAATTTACTAAATTGCTTTCAATTAGCTTTAATTATTTGCAACGACACCTACATTTGCGAAAGAGCGCCTCACATACAAAATGTTTCAGGGAACATTGGGGGTTAACAGATGCTCAGTCGTACAGACAGAGATGTAGGAAGTTGAGACTTCATTGTGGTTAACAGAACAAAAACAGCAATGCAGCTTAAAGGGGAACCGCACTCCTCCGCTGCTATTACAACCCAACGTTCTGCTGAGTGCTTTTTTTATTTTTAACCTCCTTCACTTACACATTACAAGTTTATAATGTTTTAACATGAAATGGGGAAAAAAAAGGAAACAAGTGAGATTGTAGCACTGTAATGAAGAAAATGAAAAATCATATTGTAAAACCGTTACAGGTACAACAAAAAACAACAACAAAGGATCGGAAAATAATTGACAAATTTAAGGAACAACTGCAACACTGTCAGTTAAAGATGGTTGGAAAAGAGGGCATAAAGTCGATGATAAATGACAAAGAACAGCCTGTATGAAATTAATTGCTTCATGTCAAATTGTTTTTTTGTTTTTTAAGCATTTTCTTAGTTATTGTAATAATTAAAGGACATCCATTGAATCCTATCATCATTAAAGTGGTTACAAGGGAGCTGATGTGATATTATCTCAACTAATCAACTGAGACAATTTATGGAGTACTTTAAGTGCTCATAATGACAAGAAATAAATCATATCCCCAACAGCCTTTGTTGGGTGAGCTAAAATCTCCCATATTGATTTCACAAAGAAACCAAGATTTCTAAGCAGCAACAACACTAATATAATCATAAATCCCTTGAAATAATTTGTGTGTAGGATGATGCATCTAACTTTTTATGAAAGAAATTGCTTAAAACAATGAGCTGCATCTGTAACTGTATCAGGTTAAGTTCAGGCAAAGAGACCTCTAGTGGTTGGTTGGAGGTTTTTGTTTTTTAGAACAAAGAAATCAACACGTTTTAATGCAGCTTTAACAACAGGTACAAACTATATGGTTTACTTCACACTTTTTTTTTTTTTTTAACTTTGAATTAAAGGCAGGGTGAGGCATTTCTGGAGGGCATCGCATCTGTTAACAAAACTTCAACAAAACACAGAGTAAACTCTCCTCTCTTCCCCTGAGAAAACAACCCATCATGAGCTCTTCACTAATTCAGGTGCATAAGCCCATGTCTGTGATCCATCCCCCCACCAGGTGGAAGGTTGGTGGTTGAATCTCGACTTCTTGGCTCCACATGTCTTTGGGCAAAATACGGAAGCCCACAAGTGCCAGAGCAACTGAACGTAAGATAAGGATGTGAGCACAACACGCTGCTTTTAAAAAAGAGATGTATGAATGAGGAAGAGGGGTATCAGACTCTATCATGCCAGGCCACATCATCACCATGGATACCCTTACAGGGACAGTTTCTTGTGTTGTTGTTTTTTTTTTTTTACATTCTCATCAGCTATGTTGACAGTTTCCTGAAGATGAAAAGTTTTGTCACAACTTTTCAGATTTCACTACTGTTATAAAATTGAAGCATTTGTACTAAAAAATATAAAAATAAAAAAATCACATATTTTCTTGTATAATCGCAAACTTTATTCACTTTTAAATATCATATCTTTCTTTGTAAAATAGAAAGTGATTTTTTTTTTTTTTTTTTTTGTCAAAATCTCAGATAAGATTGCAACCTTTATCATAAAATTGAGACTTTTGTACTAAAATCTTTTTGTTTTGTTTTGTTTGTTTTTTCAGTCACAATCATAAATGTTACAAAGTTGTGACTTTTTAACTTAAAAAAAAATACTTTTTTGGAGTGGGGGTGGGGTGGGGGGGGTGGAGATTGGAAATTAAATAAGTCATAAAAATTGTTCATTTTTCTATAATTTCAACTTTTTGTCCTAAAATTACACATCTTTTGATATGCAGAAAAAATTTTTTGGAAAAAGTTAAAAGTTTTGCCAAAAATTAGCAACTTTTTTGATACACGCTTTAGTGTAAATCCTGTATAACCAGTTTGTTGGGGTTTTTCTTAGAATAAATTCATATAAGTACATTTAAAAGATTTTTTGTGCTGTGTTCAACACAAACTAAAAGGTTATGTAACTTGCTATGTGTAACTGACATGTGGTAGGGTTTATATAATGGATGGATTTTCAATTATTTCACACTTACAAGGGATAAAACAAAGACTTGAGTCCTGAATACACTGATTACCAGAACAGCAGTTGTCACAAATTGAGATGTCAGAGAAAGTTAACATGTAAAATTGTTCTGTGGTTAAAAAAAAGAAGGAAAGAAAGAAAGAAAACATTGACAGACACTAATGTATTCCACAAAAACCAGAACGAGCAATTTACAGATGAAATGGAAGCGTTTTCAAAACAGACTGTCAACAAGCGTTAAAATTAAAAGTGACACGTGCAAATAAAAACTGTGACTGATCTCTTTTCCCTTGAAACAAAACTGTATTTTCACTCCAACAAAATTCTTCCATACAGTTACAGACGCCGCTTCAACGTTTTCTGATCTGTGAGGAGGTTGACTGAGCAGAATGTACAGTTACATTTGATGTAATGAGATCAGGCACAAATAGAGCACAGAAACGACAGGAAAAACTGGTTCAGTTACAGAAAAATATGGAGGGACTGAAGTGGCGAGTAGAAAACGTATGGATGGATGCATTTAATTATTCAAATCTTACACGGCGTGACAGACTTTATGATAGCTCAAATTAAAAAGTGGAGTGCGGGGCCTTGTTGACACCACACTAAACCTTTTTAATGGGAGAAAATAAAAAGGCTTACAGGCCCGGGTTTATGAAACAAAAACATTAAAACTGTGTTTGAGAAGATGTGGGGGTGGAGGGTGGAGGGTGGAGGGGGGTACATTAGTAAAGTGTTTTATTGGCAGAGCAATTCATGGAGGCAAAATAAAGGCAATTGCTCCCTGCAATAGTGGGTGGTGATGGCTGTTTCATGTAGCAGCACAACCGGGGGTATAGTGTCACGTCAGTCAAGCATGCAGCACATGACTTGATATTCATCTACAACGTTTCCTGTGTAACATCCACCAGCGCTGCTATCATGGAAGCACTGATTCACATTAAGAGTGCATTCATTCCGTACGGCTCCGGCTGAAATCAGTTAATAGCTTTCTCCCGCACACTCCTCGCGTGCACACAGCACTTCCACAACTATGACACTTTGTATTGAGTCATTCTGGTAAAGCTGCTGACTTACTGTTGCTTGGCAACCTCATATCAAAACCCCGCTTTGCATGACACACCCCCACCCCCCCCCTCCTCCAGTTGTAAGTGAATACAAACTAAGAGCAAACAGCAGAAATGCAAAGAGACGTTTGAGTTAGAAAAGCTCTGGATGAGCTTATGTCACTCGTTCAGCTGCTGTGGTTTTAAGAGACACAGTTAAAAGGTGCTGCCAGCTGTGAAGACGGGAGATCATGATAACTGAACAACAGACTGAGACTCATCTTTGCCTTTAATACAGACACACACACAAAAAAAAGAAACACAATTCACAATTCAGCAGATAGAAAGGTTTCATATCCGATTCTTCTTCTTCTAGTCATGTAAGAAACAAAGGAGGGCCCTGAAGTGCAAAACTAAAGTAAAAAATAATAAGAAAAAAAAAACACAAACAACAGGAAGTGCAGAATATTTAACCCCTAGATGCACCTTCAAAAAAAAGTTAACTTAAAGTCCATTCACACATAAATCTGCACGTAACAAAAACAAGCTAGCCTATAAGGTTTTGAAACCAGCATCAGTCTTAATCATGTGTCACATAGTGATGAAATGCCAAGTTTTTAACATGATGGTCTGGAAAAACACAACATTGATATATTTTCAGTATATTTAATGCAAAGTGGGTTATTTATGCTTCAATTATCACAGCCTGATTAGCAGCAACATTTATTTATATGAAATATTACAATTATTATTATTGTAATGTCATGTTTCATAAAATACCCACTCGTAAATGTGCGCTTAAGAAAGAAAAGCTATAAAAAGTCATAAAAAACAGTTTTTCATGAATTAAACCAACACCAGTCCTGATCATACACATTAAAAAAAATCAAATAGATCAAATATAGTTAACTGAATGGGTTTCAGTGTGCATATTTCTGTGTGTAGGGTCTTTAGTGATTATTTAAGGTAGCTTTGTTTGAAAAATACATTAAAAAAATAAGAACACTCATAAATGCACAATCTTGCATGTAACATTAATAATATGGCTGTAAAAAGGATAAAAGAGTGTGTCCAGACATTTAAAAGCACACCAACACATTTGAATTTGTTTTTTTGTTGTCTTACTCAGGGCAACGCTGAAACCCACAGAGAGACGAGGCGCATGTTTGTTCCATTCAGTCGTGGGTTTGACATGTGGGGGGGAGGGGGGGGGGCCATAAACACACTTTTCCAGTCAAGACCATCGCCATCGTGGGTCCGAGAAGCAACAGCAGCCCACTGTGGAAGGGCTTTGATGTCACCTGATATTTTACCAAAGCTGGCAGACATTTGAAAAATTTAAGAAAACAATAAAAGGAGCCAAGTTTCTTGAAATTGGATCGTCTACGTCAGAAAATCTCAGTGCTGTTTAGGAACTGGGTTGTACTTCCAAAGGATACTGTGCTCATTGTCATTAAATGCGAATTACTCCATCACAAGACAAAATCAAAGAGCATCTTGGGTTTGACCCTCAAGTTTAACTAGTGTAAATAAATAAATCAATAAATAATATTTATATATATATATATATTTTATATACATTTAAAATATAGTTTTATATATATCTAAATAAATAAAAATTTACTTTCAGTTTCAGTTTTTTTATTTTACTTTATTTAAGACGTTCTTATTCAAACTGGTGAGAACTGGTGCTAAACTGGCGCAGCCCTGATAAGCTCCTGGGCAAACAGTCCCACTATCAGTCAAAAGCATTGGATTCACGAGTGCGTTAAAGCTCGTTAGAGTCATGGCCGAGCTCTCCTAAGTGTGGTTTAACTCCAGTAAGTGTAATCAGATTGTCAGCCAGTAATGCCATGAAGCATTATTACATAACTCTGGAAGCGCTTCAGTTAAACAGCAACGTCCTCCTGTGTCATCCAGACCATGGCCGTAGTCTTCATCACTGCACAAAAAGAGGCCGGTAGTTATCAACTCAGGACGGTGAGGTTGTTTCAAACTCTTCTAATACAAACCGCGTGAATGAGTTAGCTTTTACAAAAGTCAAACACAAGTTATTGTTCAAATTAAAACAAGGGAAAAAGAGCAGAAAGTCGCACAGCTGATGGTGAGTTTATTCTAAAAGATTTTTGGCCCTGCAGTCAGAGTCAAGTTGGTTCAGAAATGCTCCTGGTAGTGTTTGGTAATGAACTGCTAAAGACTAAGCTGTAAGCCCACACCTGAATGTGCAGCTGTCTAGGCAGCACAGATACAGAAACTTGTTTTTTTTACCATGGTTTGAAATGTGCTGTTGTATTTTAAGTCGGGGCCAAGTCGTCTTGGCAACACGCCACTCAAAAGTCTTAAAAAAGAGATGACTACAGCATCTGACACACAAAATGTTCCTACATCGTGATGTTTTAGCCCCATTGAGTTTTTAAAAAACTGCACAAGAAGTAGCTTTTCTTGTATTCAGTACAGCATATTGTTTATATGGTAGATCTGAATTACAGGCTTTTTATTAATTTGCTTGTTTGAATATTACAGTTTTTGGGTCATTTTAGAAGTTACCATGGAGCCAAAACTGTTGGAAGAGTTATCACATCAGGTTTCTAGCACAATGGCATGACTGGGTACTGATTCAAGGACACCTTCCCCTCAGTGGATGCAGCTTTAAGTTTTTGTCTGAAACTGTGGCGGGAGATGATCATCACAACATAAAGGGCAGCATCAGTTGCTTCTTTAAGATCTTTCCTGATGTCTTCCCTCCTTGGCAGTGTGTTAACACTCACCTAAAAATGGCCCAGACCAGAATCTTTCATACATGATGATGTTCAATAAATAAAACACATTTCGTTACCAGCATCTGGCTCAAACTTATCCTTTAATCTAGACGCAAAATGAATGTTTATTCAGTTTGATATTTCATGTGTTGTCTTTCACCTAGAGTTGTATGTATTTATTTAATTATTTTAAGATACAGGACCAGAGAAGTAGATCATTATTTGTTTTGTTTTGTTTTTTCTCCCCTAATCATTCAGTCCGAGCATCATCAGTATTTCAAAGAATGGAAAAAGTTCAGGAAATTCTACCTAAATTCCATTTCCTCACATTCATTATTTTTTGCTGCAGCCTTTCACAATTTATTAAAAGCTGTCACAGCAAGCAGGGCTTGTCAAAACACTTCACGGCGTGATTAAAGCGCAAATAACCTGAAGTGTCATCACTGGCGGCGTAAATCAAAGTTAATGAATTTCCCCATAAATCCATCATCCTTTTTTGAAGTGTGATACAAATCACCCAGCAAATGTTCCAAAGTTGCATCTCTGGATCTGAAAAGAGGAGCCAGATCACCCTGAGAAACATTAACTAGAGACTGAAACAACTCGACGGCTAATATGTTGTTATTAGGAAACAATTAATATTTAATTTAATGATGATGATTATGATGGGACTAAAGGAGATTCAATTTGAAAAGTTTGGGAGTTTTGAGCTGTGTTAACCAAGGCTCCTCAAACCATGTCCAAAATGAAAATTAAGGCTAAAAGTGACACTAACAATGAAAAAAAAAAAAAGAAAAATAAGTAAATGTTTTTTTCATTAAACAAAACCTATCCTGGCAGCAGGATAAAGTTATATACTGAACCTATATACTCCTTGAAGTCCACAATGAACTACCACTAGGGGCGCCAACAGAGTCAGCAAACCATCAACTAGTCATTACATGAATTTGAAGGTTTAAGGTGTAATTAATCAGTAAATCATTAAACAGTTTAATAAGATATGGAATATATAATAGAGCTCACTGTATATATGTAGGACACACACAACAGATAGCATGTAGAAAACCCAGACTGTGACAGGACACTATGAAGGTAAAAGTAGTGTGTGTGTGCGTGTGTGTAAATGTGGGGGAAGGAGAAGTGTATGGTTAACCATACACTGAGGCGCTCTCTGTCTCTTTCACATACAAACCATCACTTGTTTTGCACTGCACACTTGAAATCTAGGTCATACTAACAGACACACATGCGGCGTTTCAAGGCTCGACAAAGAGAAAGAACAATCAGATGTGATGAAGATGAGGCCTGATCTGTCAGCTCACAACTGAGATGCTTCAAACTGCTCACCGAACCTTACCTCTCCAAACACACTGATGGATTTCATCAGCGTTTCTGCCCTCACAGCCTCTCTGAGGCCTTTTTTTTGTCTTTCTTCTTCTTCTTTGATGAGGTGTTACATTTTCCTCCTCTTAGTGCCAGTTTTTCTCAACCTGCCTTTGCAGGAGTTTGTTTTGACTTGATGATCACATGACAGCGAACTGCAGACGAAAGGTGCGAGCTGAGAAAATGGAAAATGTTTCAACGTTGGGGGCCGAATGTAATTTGATGATGACGGTTGCCAAAGATGCAGGTTTTCATTGAACTCGTCACATAAATTCCTGGAGCACAGCTTTGATGATGTTTTTATGACGTGTAGGGATGATGGCGAGCAAGCTGTGAAGGTAACGGAACATGCAAAATACAATTACTGTGTTACATGAATGGAAAAGTCACAAATTTGGAGAGAGAATTAAATAATTTTAAAAAATCATCCTGGGAAAAGAAGGTTTAATGATAAAATGAGGTGGGCAGGTATTTAGAGTAAGTTTAAAGTAAGAAATGTGCTGGCCTATAATGATCTTGATATCTTTCAATTACTTTATTTGAACTGTAGTAAATAAGAAAGCAGAGTGTATGTTAAAAAGGTTTTACATATATGTATATATATATATATATATATATATATATATAAAATAGGATAAACACAACCTCAGAGGAACAAAACATAGTATTACACTGAGTCATTAGTTATTTAAGCCAAAACCCTGAAACCCATGATTAGTTGATTTCAAGCAACACTCAGAAATATCTAGGCTTAATTTTAAAATTCATGTATTTCAGTTGCATATAAAATATCCATCCATTTGAATTACATTAATTTAACATAAACAGGCCCATAAACATGATGTGATGTGTATTTGTCAGTCAAATGTAAATTTAAATGATTAATAATGAGATTTTCAAATACTTAAGTATCCATTCAATATACTAAAGATTCATTGATAATAAATGTCATTATGTGTTTCAAAAAGCATTGGGTTTATTGGTATTATTGCAACTGAAATACAAAAATTAAGCCTAAATATGTCTGTGAGTGGAAGGTGAGCCCCTCTCTAAAAGATTAAATGTTGTGCTGCTTAATGGTCCGGAGCATTTGGGTGTGTGTTAACATACTGCCAAGGAGGACTGACATCAGCAGTGGACTTAGAGAAGCAGTTGTTGCCACCCATCAATCATTGAACTGCAGATTATTTGGAGTCATTTATTCTAAAAGGGGGGAAAAAGGCCATATGACCTGCTCAAATGCCTTTTTAGCATCTAAACTAAGATCTGTGGTCGATCTGTGGCATGAAAGGTCTGGACACCCACACCCACAGAAAACTATGAACTAGAATAGAATGAACTGATTTCAAGAAACTGAGAAACACTGAGAAAACACATTGTGTCATGGTTGATATTAGATACGTTTGTTCAAATTAGTTCAAATTGTTCTAATGTAATGGTAGAAGAAAAGGAAAACCAACAAAATGTTACACCATAAAAATGTTTGTTTTGAGAGCAAGACAGTTTGTTGCAATTCCGCAACTGACCACTAGGTGCTGGCTCCAAACCCAACATTGAAACTTTGACAGCTTTATCCTGCCCCTGTGCATCATGGCACAGCACTGATTGAGGAAAACTGGATTTTAAATGCTCTCTGTACAAATCTATGCGTCATGTGACTAAATAGTTAGTCCAGTATTTTACAGTTGATGGTTGTTGTTTTTTTCTTTCTTTTTTTAATTTTCTGCAATATCACTTAGAAATAGAAGGACTGCTTCTCTGGAAGCACTCACCATCTTAAAACACAATATTTCAAATATTGTTTTGAAAACATTATTTCAAAACTGGAAAAGACAAGTGCATAAAGAAATATGTATCACATCTGCTTCACGTGAAGGAAGAAAGTCATCTTTCAGCTGCTGAGTTATTCGCAGTTCCAGCTTTGAGACCTCACGGCACGATCTTCCAACTTTTTAAAAATCATCTCATGAATTGAAACTCCCTCAGCAGCAGTAGTAGCAGCAGTGTATTTTGTATTTATTTATTTATTTATTTTCTCAAATGTACTTTCCATATTTGTAGACACGATTTGAACTTGTGAACAATGCTACCTCTGGGAATAATACACTTTTTTTTTTTCTTCCTCTCGACAATTCGCACAGAAAGATGCACATATTCCTTCCTCCAACAGATCGCAGTCTGAATCCAGAAAGGCATGTCTCATAAATTATGCGCTCCCTGAGCTTTTGATAAGCTAATAGATGTCTGAGTGGGAACAAATTGATGCAGCGCACAAGTGATTTAGACACAGACACACAATTCAATATTGATTAAAGTTTAGCAAGGGCTGAACGGTGGCCTATCTTGAACATCATACCTCTGTTTATACGACAGAGCGGTTTCCTCTCCATTGTTCATTATTCATTAGTCATCTGGACTGCCTGTGGGACTCCCTCCCATCTGCTTCAGCTCCATTTCCATACGCCTGGCTCCACCGAGCGAGGCGTACATCTGATATGTAGAGAGACGCTGAAAGAGAGGCGGAGGGAGGGTGCAAATTCACCTCCTTCCTTCTTTCATCTTTCTTTCAAAAGGTAATGCATCCATTGATATAATCATTTAGAAAGCTGATGAAATTATTTAAAACATAAGCAAAAAATGGAATAAATTGTTGCTTTGAGAAGGGACAGGAGAGAAATGGGACTCAGTAAGACCAGCGTGGGAAGAAAGAAGTGTGTTGGAGTGCCGTGGGAGGGAGGGAATTTAAAAAGAAAGATTAAAAACATGTATAATTAGGAGTTGGCCACGCTGTCTGCCCACATGGAAAGTCACAGTGAATAATTTAGTTACATAGAAACTTGGTTAAGACAGACAATGGAACAACTGAGGGATAGCTGGTTTTGCTTGTTTTTATTTTGAAATGTACATTTAATAATTCAAGCAACAATTCCTGTGCTTAATTTAAAATGTCCTTTTGTAACCAATGCCAAAACAGGAAGTTTGAAATTATACCTCAGTCTTTCATCTGAAACCGCCTCAATAAAATATTTATTTTGTTAAAAATTTATCTTGTGCCTCCCTGAGCAGAGTTTGTATTCAAAAGACAAAATGTCAGACTGAGACCATGCATTACCTTTATGACGACTGCTAACTGACTGCATTTGTGTTTTTGTTTTTCCTGCTTGTAGGGAACAGGGCACACAATGAACAAAAAAAAAAAAGAAAACTGACGTTTCTAAACACATGTTGAAATATGTTGCTATTGTAAAAGTTTATTCAATATTTGTAGAAATGTAGCCTTGAGGCAAAGAAAAAAAAAAGCTGAGGCTCATGACACACATGACAGCACATGTACACATTAATAACAGAATCTGCCTCTGTGTTAAGATTTCCATCAGTGCTCCTGTTTAATATTGATCTGTGTAACACATGGATTACATAATCAATCAATCTAAGTCACATTGCTCACATTAGATGTGATCAGCATTGACTGGCACACTATTTTTTAATCATCTGCTGTCGCCTCTTGAACTCACACTCAGATTTTCACAATGAGGCAAAACAAAAATATTTGACCTCCTAAGACCTCCTGAGCTTTGATTTGGTGTGCATTTTAGATTTCATCTCGCTATTTGTGGTTAAGAGGAACTAATAAGTATATCATCACTGGACATGTGATAGGAGGTTAAAAGGAATAAAAGATTAAACCATTAGTGTACAGAAAGTATGATTGGCTTAAAACGTTCCAACTTTTCTTACACAAGTTTGAGCCACACTGAATAAATCAAATGATAATAATATTCATTATTAGAGGGAAATGTCAGTATATTGTAGTATTAATTATCCTGGCTGGTTGATTGGATCTGTCGCCAAACTCCTGCAAAGTTTAAAAGTGTAGTAAAGAGTGGTTAAAATCTCCAGAGACTGCGATTCTTAGGATTTAGTTTTTGTAGCTTAGCAACAACTGAGCTGATGATGTCACGTGCAGGTAACACGGGTGAACAACATGGATGGAAATTCACAGTCATATGTCAATATGCAACAACCTAAAACGAGGTCCTGCATACAAAATCTCACTTCTTCTATATTGTTAGGATGTGCTCACTTTTGAACAATTAAAATGAATTTGATGAAATTAGACGGTGTAATCCTGGACATGTCACTGTGAAGGAGCACCTCTGCACCCCAACAATTCAGTTCAGTATATGAACTGTTCGCCAACAGCTCCTTACATGGATCAGCTCAGTTGTTGCCAGGCTACAAACAGAACATCCCGATGCAACCGCGGCAGCCTCTGACACTGCTGCACTTCTAAGTTTCTGTGCATTCCACACATTTCACAGCTGTCGTCTGATTCTGCTTCCCTTCACCAATTACTTACTCACTTTCTAAATACGCACACAACCAAATTACACACAGACCACGATCTTGAAGGGGAACATTTATCACCAGTGTCACATTTGTTTGCGAAATTCCTGAGTGAATTACTAAATACAATAGATTTGTGATTAATCACAATCGTGTGACTGTGTCACTGTAGATCTTGTGATATACTTAAAATTGAGTAAATATATTACAGTATGTAGTATGAATGTCCTTATTTGCTTTCTATCTTCTGTAAAGTCTGCAGGGTACTGTGAGTTTTGGCAGAAAAACTGACAGATTAGACGTGTTTACCTGACAACACCCATATTTTATGAGTCTGTCTCACACTCAGTCCCAAAAACAGAGCCTATACTTTGAAAAACATGCCGAGTAAAGTACACAGTTCACAGAATATATTGTCTGAGCTGAAGCCATCAGCCACCTCTCTGGTTTGTTAGGAACAAAAGGGTGTTATCAGGAGTAATTATATGTTGTCATGTCACAGTAAACAGCACAATATGCCTTTTAAAGGGCTGCGTCTCTTTGTGAGCTCCACCCTGAGGCACTGTCAGTAATGTGAGACTACTGGTGGTCAGGGGTCCATATCTGGCAGCTCTCCTCTTCCTCACTGCTGAATCAGGGAAATTCAAAACTAACTGGAGTCAAAGAAGACAAAGGCAGACCGCTGCGAGCCTGGCTGATGTCCGACTTTCATTCAGTATCAGATATGTGACTGTCAACAGTTTCTGATGTGACGAGTTTCTTACAGTTAAAAAGAAAAAAAGTGCAGAAAGACAAGACATTTAACTCCTTAGCCCTTGTTTTTTCAGCAGATTCGGGACCATCGCACCTCAAACTCAAACAAAGAGTCAGTTTTAATTATCAAAAGATGCTTTTTCCCTTTTTATCACTGGCAAGGTTATTACTACAACCAACAGATATATTTAGTTAATTAAACTGTAATATAGGACGGCAGCATGTGATTATGTACATTCTTTAAAAACTTCTCAATCAACTTCACTGTTTATAAAAAATACAAATATATATTATTGATTGCCACGGCCTGTGGAACTGATGAGTTTTAACAACATTCATGACCTCAAAAGAACAAAAATCAACCACTCTTTATGTGCGCAAAAAGGGTGTGTTAAGTATTTCTCGATCAACATACTTTATCAACACTTAAAGCTGCCTTATGGTCCATTTACACCAGAGCTAAAAGCAGGACAGGTTTTTGTTTTAGTCTCAGATTTCAAACTTTTAGGAGCACAAAGTACAAAGAAAAACTTAGTGACCTTAAAAATAATGTGCCACACTAACAGAAACAAACAAGAATTTTTTAATTTTTGTAGTTCGTAAATGTGACGTGATGAGGAATGGGTTTGCACAAGATTCTTTAAATATTTGTATAAATGGAACTAATCACTGTCAAAATGCTGCAATGAAGTCCAAAAACCAGTGTCTGACTGACTTCAGACACTGACTGCAACTAAATCCTTCACAAGAACTACATTAGTGTTCTAAAATCCTCACGATGCCCTGGAATTCTGCTGGTTTTTGAGGAAAAACCAGTAGATTTTACTGAAGCAATAAATACAACATACAAATGTTTAGTTGCAACTTTCTTCTCTTCTGTCGTCCCCCACCTGGTAACCAGAATGTGAAGACAATAGTTGTTGCTTATATCTTATCTCATATCTTATATCTTGAATTCTGTTGGGAAATCAAAGTGATGAAATTTCGCATCAACACATGAAAAGCTAAATTTACTTCAGCTGAATTTTCCTGCAGGATCTGTTGGGCTTGTAATTAAAATTCAGAGTGAGAGACGCTTTGACAGGGATTCACAACAATAACATGCAGCTGTCAGAGCGTCCAGTCCAGCAGGCCAGAGTCTGCAACCATGTGATGTAACGTGATGCCTCGCAGAGGTTGAGTTTGCTGCATAGAGTACTTGGTTCTGAAGTTCACCCGCAAGAAAAAAGAAATTGATCTGCGAGAGACGCCTCCTTCCTCCAACCTCCTGAAAAAGAAAAATCTTTGTATCTAGATGATTCAAAAACGCTACCAAATTTGATTTCTTTCTGCTATAAAGTGTAAAAATCAATCAAGACATCCTTGTATCATATGCAAATACAAGCTCTACTGACAGTTCTTCCAATTAAATATATATGGGGTTAAAAAAAAAAGTTGACATTGTATAATTTGAATTGTCTTTAAAATAAACTCAGTAATAACAAGCTATATTTGGTTTAAGAGAGGATTATATCGCTGTAATAATAGTCATAGTCACACATTTTTAAGAGTCAGTGTCCTCATGCTTGTTCCAGTCGTGTTGTGTCGTGTGGAAGCAGCAGTTTGTGACGTTGCTATAATGTTTTTCACAGGTGGACAACATGAAATTACAGCTCATTCAGGAGGCGTCGACGCGTCTTACTACACGGACTGTCATTCACTCACCTAGTTAAGCCAAGCTAACTCTGATGGGAGGCAGCTTTAACTTTATGGTTATATCACAGGAAAGAGTCAATTAATTTCACCCCGAGTAGTGAGAGCGGCTCAAACAAGGTCAAAATTAATAAAGGAAGGAGTGACAACAGTCATTCTGGTGAAAACTAGAGTGATGAAGTGTTGAAGTCTCTGAATATGGATGTCACACTGAACCTAGAGATGTTTGTAAATACGCCACCTACTTGATCATTTCTCTTTCAACCTATTTCTGCTTAATTATAAATAATAACAGCAATTTAGTAAAATGCTACATTTAGTTTTGATTTTCTTTAACCGCCAGCTGTCACTGCAGCACTTTCATCTACAGTACACTTCACATAAATAATTTTAATACTGTGTTAAACTCTGACTCATTACTCTTTACCTGCATTCAAATGGAGTGGTCATTTTATTGTATTTTTATTTTATGTTTTTGATCTTAAAAAGCTGACTAATTTCCTGCTGTGTCTCAGTTCTGCAACATCAACCGTTGCACAGCCATGCCTTTCTTGTCTCATGCATCACCTCTTTGCTCTGCAAAACATGCAAAGGTGAATATCCGTGTTTCCTTTATCAGTTTCATCTCTAGGTTTCTTTTTTTTTTTTTTCCCTTTTTTAAAGGATTTTTAAAAGCACTCAGTGGTCGGCTTATCATAATCCATGTGGTGGTATGCAATATGAATTTGCAGGAAAGGGAGGGAGGGGTGTGTGTGTGTAAAGGATGGCTGGGAAGCGGGAGGGGGTGTATCTCGATTGTTGCAGCAGCTGGTTGGCTGCTGAGCTGGTTTCCTAGGTAACGGGTGTAAAAAGAGTACAGGCTCTTTCCCTCAGTCCCGTTTCGATGCTCTGTACAAAAGAATAACGTTTTACAAATGGGACGCCCTCCGCACGCTCCATCTCTTTTCTTACTTGAGCTCAGGTTTCCTAACTTATATTGACAGATCTGAGCTTTTATTATTTATTTATTTATTTTAAAAAGGCCAAATTCAAATAATGATTTCATTAAAACAATATTCACTAATCATAAACCATAAAAATTAAAGACTGATGTAAAAAAAAAAAAAAAAACCTCGTCTCCTAATCCAAATGCAAATTCTCTGCAGAATTGATTAGATAGGGGAGAAAGCCTTTGTTGAATTTACTATGTATTCAGCTCTTGCAGGAGGATTAATTTAGCACAAAGCATGAAAAAACCCACTAAAGGACTGTTTTGGCTCTGCTCGCACAATCAGTTTGAGAGAACACCTACAGACGGGACTTTCCTAGGAAACGGTATCAAGTCACCCTCAGAGCCACAGATGATGTTACATTATTCCTGCAAACACATAAAGGTTTATGATAATTTTTTTTTTTTTTTTTTTTTACTATTGAGAGTCACAATTCATGAGAATCAATGTTATATTCTCACAAAAGATTTGATTGAAAACTTCAGCTTTCAAAGTGTGGAAAAAATTATTAATCTAATTGTGAATGGACTTGATGGATCAATGAAAATAATGACTTTTAAATAAAATTGTGATGTGTGAAGTTAGTGTTGCACGGCTTCATGTATTTCATAGTTTAACTTTTAAACAGAGGTAGTACGGTATGTTAGGATAACTCTCAGCAGGCTAAAAAAAAAAAAAAAAAAGTGAACATGATCAATCTAACCTGAACTAAAACAGAAACAAACTGTTCTCGTTGCCAATATCAGTATCTTATATTATTGTTATTGTGTAGAGTATTTTTCCATAACATCTGATCAAATGTGTTGTTGCATTACACAGGCAAACCTCCAAAAAGCTCAACGCTGAGTTTATATAATCCAGAGATGGACTGGGAGACAATAAACATTAACCAAGATTTTACTCCTGGTCAGCCTGATCTGGATAAATCTGTCTCTGTGGACTCTCTGGCTCTCTAAGAATGAGATGAGCCATTAAAATGTAATTTTTAAAAAAGAAAAACACTCATCTAGCTCTTCTCAAGTGGAGTAATCACCTCAGCTTAGTCCTTGAGCTGAATAGGTGCACAGAAACCTTGGTTTTGAGAATGAAATTAAAGTGTTCAGTGGTAAATGATTTATTGGCTCAATTATCCAGCAGTTCACTTGGAAAACCCCTCCTGTTCCACATGGTCAGTCTGCCCTTGATGAAAGCCAAAGAGGCCCAAAGTTAAACCTCCAAATGTAATATTTGACAGCCTGTGAGATAAGAACAATTTTTGGGTGTTTGGAGAACTACTGCTCTTATTCACGAGGCTGGAATTGACATTGGTCAAAACCTGGAGATGATGCCACAGAACAGAACAATCTCCATCATGGAAAGACTAGCTCACCTCTCCAAAATGCAGAGACAAAAACTGAAAGTACAGTAGAGGACAGTAGAGGGCAATATAATGTTAGAAAGCACTCAACACGCTGGCACGGAACGAAACAAGACATTACTTAACACATTCAAAGTAAATCCAGAGCAATGTAGGTGTTTGAAGAGCTTTTACTGTGGGATGATGGACAACTATGAAAAATATGAAACAGTTCACCCCCTGTAGAGAATAACTGATGATTCATGACAATATAACAGACTACAGTGACAAGGAAGTGAAGTTTATGACATGGTTCACACGGCTCGTGCCATAATTCCTGCCTGTAAAAGCTGTGATCAATAATAAGGACTGTTTCTATGCTTTTCTTTACTTGTTTTTTTGTTTTTTTTTAAAAATACACATACAGTATTGGTCTGTCGGCTTTTTCTGCTCATGAAACAAGATGGGTGAACAGTTTAAGGTACAAATAATGCTGGACATATACTTAGAAAATGTTTGTTTTATTTTCTATCATTTCTTAAGTCTTCTTAATTGGGTCAAACATTACCTCTTTCTTTCTCCCCCTCTAAATAACAATTACTTTATATAACGGACAGTTCCCAAAGGCTTTCCCATCATCATCCATCTAGAATGATTTACCTTCATGCTGCATTACACTGGCACCTCCTGGTGGAAAAGTGTGATAAAAGGTATTTTGTTCATTAATTCAATTCAATTCAATTCAATTCAATTCAATTCAATTCAATTTATTTATATAGCGCCTATTTACAACAAGTCATC
>JBAMYA010056311.1:0-29789 GCA_037176975.1 Arrhamphus sclerolepis | reverse complement strand
CTGTATACCACTTACTTTGCAAAAAAAAATACACTGAACCTCAAACTGCTCCAGTGGTGGCAACCAATCGCCAGTGGCTGTTAAGCACCGGTCAGTCTCCATGTAGAGAATCAGAGAGAAACCAGGAAATCAAATGCAAAAAACTGTGATAAAACTTTACAAATCATTCTGTAAATCCCCCTCTACTCTCACAGACTTTCATTGATCGGAAAGGAGCAGCCATAAAGCAGGCCAATTACAGAAGACAGACTGTCAGACAAGAGTGGGGAATAAAATGGGTGGACACGCAGACAGACGGTAGATGTGGAGGTGATTCATCGTATGTGTGTGTGTGTGTCAGCACAAATGAGACAAGGAGAGGTGACAAGCCTTCCATTTAAGGACTCCCAGCACCTCTGCTCGTAACCTAGAGAGGACAACTGTCATGGACAGTGATACACAAAACAAAAGATCAAAATCCTCCCTGCACAAACACTCAGAAGCACAGTCTTCAGTTCTTTCTGTTTCCCTGCAGGTTTAGTTATGTGATATTAAAGGAGACAGAGAATCAAAATCTGTTTTTACCTCATCTTTGTTGAATAACAATAGTCTATCCGCATTCAAAAACATACAAAAAGAAATGTTGGCCAGAAATTGGGCCAGTCTGAACAATGAATTTCCCACCACTCTCATCGGGCTGGGTCTGGTCTGGCTCGATATACTGACATGTGACTTTTTTTTTTTTTAATTTTTTCTATAAAGCTATGGCTTGATGATCACAACATAATAAGTAGAGTTTGAGTTCTCTGCCTGAGCCTGAGCCTGGCCTGATACCCAACCTGAACTCAGGTCGGGCCGGGTCAGGTTCAGACAGAATGTGCACGAGCTTGGGTTGGGTTGGGCCGGATTTTTTGGGCCTAATCTAAACTATAAATTCTGTGCGTTGGCCATAGCTGTAGAAAGTTGCTCTGTCCATTTTCCGAAGCGGGCAAAGTCTCTTTTAAGGGTCAGCAAAGGCAGCCAATCAGCACCAAGTATTTGATTTCGTGATGAGGTTGCCAGTTAAGACCCAAAAGGACACCAAACAGGTGCAAAACCACGTTTAAAATTCCCCCTAAGTTTCAGAGAGACGTTTTTAGGAAACTTCTGAAGAATTACAGACAAAACCAAAATTTTGTAGTCTATATATGACATCACAGACAAAAGATAAATACCCTGTTCAACCATTCTATGTCACCTTTAAAGTTGAAGTGATGTTCAGAGACCAGAAAGATGCCAACTGTACACATATTTTCATCTTCTGCACCCCTGGTCAGCTTCTATCAACTACCTCTTTCTTTTTTTCTCTTTTGCTCTGCTGCTCAGGCTCTGTGGAAGTAAAGCACTTTTCATGTGGGTTAGTGGTGGATGAAACCCAGAGGGGGTATTTCTGGCCCTCCTGCTCTCTCCTGCTCAAATTTAAATCCAGTCCTTCAGGGGATTGTTATGCTCTGCATCTGCAGATTCATAAAACATGCACTGCATCGTGTAGGACTGCAGCATGTTCATGTGCTCCTAACATCAATTATTAAAGCACTGCTTCCACTGCTTTTCCTAAATAACAACAACAAAAAGGGGAAGATAAGAAAAACTACAGGCAGAGATGTGGTCCATCAGAAATCAGCTATAATCAGCAGAAAAACAGATCTGTGTTCGTTTAACTGCAACTTATGTCATGAGAACTAAGTCACGAAGTCCTCATGCTGTGGTCTAAATTGGTGGATATCATTTGCTAGGACAGCAGGGTGTATAGTAACTGGTGGCCACTTTGTGACTCTGATATACTCATCAAAATGTGATTGTAGAAACAGAAGCATTGCACAGCATATATATGGAGAAATAATTTATATAACAATGATGCATTGTGTAAAGTGTGTTTTTTTGTTTTTTGTTGGGTTTTTTTTATTAAAAAGACCAATAAATTACAGTCTTGTTGAGGAGTTTTATACTGACTAATACCTGAGTAGCTGGCACATACTATAATGTTGTGTGAACTATAAACTATAAATAAATTGAATTGAATTGAACTGAATAAACTATTTCTCTGCAGCATAGGAAATTTAAGTCATTTTGTTGTGTAAACAACTTGAAGTGAAGGGATTTTTTGTCAGAACATCTCAAAATTTGTGGTTTTATTATAAAATTCAGATTGTTGTCCAAAAATCGCAGATTTTTCTTGTATAACAGTGAATGGGGAAAAAAAGATAAGTAAATTTTGTTGTCAAATTAATCTTGCAATGTCTTTTTTTTCAAAACAGTGAATTTTTGTCATGAAATCAGATTTTTTTTAAATGTGACCTTTATCATAAAATTGAAACTTTTGTGCAAAAAATCATTTTTTCTCGGAAATAAAATCTCAAATTTCATAAATATCATAGCCTCTATAAAACCGAAACATTTTTGGCTAAAATCTAATGTCACTTTCTTTTTCTTTTCTTAAAATCACTAATTTAAACATTTTTTTTCCAACATCCGAGAGTTTTTGATCGTAGAATCACAAATAATCACAAATAATAGAATATCACAAAATTTTCAATTTCTATTTAAAATTACGTTCATTTGTTGGAAAATATTAACTTTTTGCAACATTTGACATAAAAATACAGTTGTAAAATTGCAGCTTTGTATAATTAAACATCTTGTCCTAAAATCACAAATTTGTCATAGAAAAAAGTTAATTTTACAAACGTCATGTGTTTTGATTTTAAAAATATCAGTTTTGACTGTAAAATCCTTTGGAAACATTAGTTAATTCATGACTTTTGCTCTGCTGGTAGGGTCAAATTGACCCTGAAGAACATAGATATGCAGCATGAGTACAGGATATTGAAAACACACTGTATAATCATGTTAATTTTATGTTTACCCTTTCATTCCCTTTAAATTAGGAAAAGTCATTAAATAAGAAGCATTTTTTAAGTCAATTATATATTTTTATATGCATTTTTAGATATATTTAGATAACACTGAATGGGGTAAAACTGGCCCCAAAGATAACAGGAGGGTCAGAACAAAACAACTCTTCTTTGGTCTCTTAGATTATTATTTGAGAAGTCTTGTGCTTTTTTTCTGGTTTATAAATCATGTTCTTTCTTAACAGAGGAGTTATTCTTCCTGCAGCCCTTCAAAACAAACCATGCTTGTTCAGATTTCAACTTGTGCTGTCATGGACTTCAACATTTAACAAGCTCAGTGAGGCCTGTAGGCTCTGAGATGCAGCTCTTAGATTTTTATTTTTTTATTTTTTTTCCCCAAGCATTGCACAGTCTGACCTTGGGATAAAGTTGTTGAGACGCCCACAGTTAGAAAGATTGGCAAGATTCTTGAAAGCTTTCCACTCTCACGTTTCCACTCTTACTGCTTGAAAAATGGTCTCATAGCCTTTTTCCAGAATGATGTGCAGCAGCAGTATTTTCTCTGAGGTTGTTGTTTATGTGTTTTGCTCTTGTGTTAACACAAATCTGAATGTTTCCAACCAGCAAACTGCACAGATGTCTGTTTTTATAGAGATCTGAACACCTACTGATAATCAGTTTTGGAAGAACCTGGTTCCAACTGAACCTCCTATAATCTTATGTAAGAAGTACAGGGGTATTTAGTATTGCCCAAATTACTTTTTTTTTCTCTTTGGCTTTATTTATGTTAAATAAATAATGGCTTGGTGAAAGAAGGGGGAGTAACCTTTTTCTGATGAAGCACTTCTCTTATTGCACTGCACAGTAGATATTCATCATGACCAGTACTTTACAAGCATGGATGGGTTTACTTATAAAGCAGCAGACTTCTTGAGAGATTCATAATATCTAGGCTCTAATGTGTTTGCTAATAATGTGGTTATGCATGAAGTCTTTTTTTTTAATCCCAACTTATGTAGACCATTTTCATCATAATTTCTCCTCTTGTTAAATCAAAAGTGGAAAAGATGAGAGTAAAGCTGTAGTGTATGCTCACATTAGTCAATAGCACTACACACCAAAAAAGAGCAACAATCTTTTTAATTTCTACTTGCACATGTAGCATCTTAAAAGCATTTTAAAAGGTAATTTCTATATTTCACTTCTCCAGGGAAACATGTACTGCATTGGCATAACAATATGTGAATACTGCTTTAAAAATGCCCACCTGTAGTCCTTGGGTAGGTTGATGGTAAACATCAACCTGCTTTCTCCTTACCAGAGAAGAACACTGAAGTTCTTCTTGAACTAACTTGAATACATTTCTAAAATGTTTTTAGGGACTTCAGACTGACGCTTCAAAGCTGTGTTGTATGGTGTCAATTCAGAGCAAGTCAATGTATTACAAATCAAAGACAACCGAAATCCAAAATCTGTAACCAAAAAATAAAAATCTGTAACTGAAACTTCAATTATCTTTCTCGGTTACACTTTTATTTTCTTCTATCAGTTCTAAAATTGTCTCTGATTTTGAATCATCTTTCTCAGTTGCGCTTTATTTTGCCGCGGTTGCAATTCTGAAATGAGTGTCAAATCAGCGCCACATCAATCAACATCAGAGGAGGCGGGACTTAGCTGAGACCTTAAGAAAAGAGATTGTGTGTTTCAATTGGCCCTCATTTATAAAACACTCTCCCTCATTCTTCACACCTGACCAACAGTGCTGACTCTTTTAAAAAAAAACAGCCAAAGACCCTTTTATTTGAACAAGCTTTTAGTTGACCGGGTATCTTGAATTTGTCATTTTCATTGGTTTTATTACTATATTATATTTTGTTTTTAATGCACATTGTAATCCTTGTATGTTTTGAATCCTCCCTCCTGTAGGTCAACCACCCGCAGGAGAGGCCATGGGAGTTGGGTGCATGTGGAACGGGCAGTGGCCGAAAGTGGGCTCTTCAGTGAGCTAATCCTTAGTTGTTGACTGACTGTCAGAACATGGAATGTCACCTCTCTGGTGGGGAAGGAGGCTGAGCTTCTGCATGAGGTTAAGAGGTACCGACTAGATATAGTCGGACTCACCTGAATGCACTTTTTGGGTTCTGGAACCAATCTCCTTGAGAGAAGTTGGGACTTGTTCCATTCCGGTGTTGCCCTTGGTGAACAATGCCAAACGGGAGTGGACTTACTTATAGCTTCCCGATTCTTGGCCTATGTGCTGGAGTCTTCCTCTGTGGATGAGAGGGTAGCTTCCCTGGCCTTTGGGTCGGGGAATGGGTTCTGACTGTTGTTTGTGCTTATGCATCAGACAGCAATTCAGAGTACCCAGCCTTCTTGGAGTCCCTGATTAGTGTACTGGAAAGCGCCCTGAAAGGAAACTTCCCTGTTCTGCTGGGGGACTTCAACCCACGTGGGTAGCACGTAGGGTAGTGTGACCTGGAAGGGTGTGACTGGGAAGAGCGCCTCTCTGATCTGAAACCCAAGCAGTGTTCTGTTATTGGACTTCTGTGATAGTCACTGTTTGTCCATAACAACCACCATGTTAGATCATAAGAGTGTCCATAAGTGCACTTGGCACCTGGACGGTAGGATCCAACTCTTCCACAGTTCAATGGTCGATTTATAGTTACATCATCACATCGGCGGCCACATGTTTTGGACGCACGGGCGAAGAGACGAGAGGAGCTGAGCTGAGGAGAAGAGCTGAGCAATCAACTGATCACTACCTGGTGGTGAATTGGGTCAGGTGGCGGGGGAAAATGACTATCAGACCAGAGCCAAACATGTCGTGAGGATCAGTTGTGAACATCTCTAACTCCCATCTCTGGCAGAGCTTTAACCAGGGAGGTGAGGAACACTGAGTCGGAATGGGCCATGTTCTGAACCTCCATTGCTGAAGCGGCTGACCAGAGCTGTGAACGCAAAGTTATTGGTGCCTGTCATGGTGGCAATCCCAGAACCCAGTGGTGGACACCTCAGGTCAGGGAGGCCATCAGGCTGAAGGAGTTCTAAAGAGCTTGGTTAGCTCCTGAGGCAGCAGACATGAACTGACAGGCTAAGGGGATTACAGCCTCGGCAGTCTCTGAGGCAAAAACTCTGGTGTGGGATGAGTTTGCAGAGGCAATGGAGAGCGACTTTTGATTGGCTCCAAGAAGTTTCTGGCAAATGCTTGATACGCCTCTGGAACAGTGCATGGACATCGAAAGAAGTACCTTTGGATTGGCAGACTGGGGTGGTGGTTCCTTTTTTTTAAGAAGGGGGACTGGAGGGTGTGTTCCAATTGCAGGGAAATAACTACTTCTCAGCCTCCCTAGTAAGGCCTATGCAGGAGTGCTGGAGAAGAGAGTCCGGTCAATGGTCGACCCTCAGATTCAAGCGAAGCATTGCAGGTTACATCATGGCCGTGGAACACTCTAAAAGCTCTAAATCCTCACTAGGGTCCTCAAGGGCTCATGGTCAACTGGTCCACATGTGTTTTTGTGGAATTGGAGAAGGCATTCAACCGTGTCCCTCAGGATGTCCTGTGGGGGGTTCTCCAGGAGTATGGGGTATGGGGTCCGTTGTAGCAGGCTATCCACTCCCTGTACAAACTGCATGAGAATCTGGTCCATATTGTCGGTTGTAAGTTAGATTATTTTCCAGTGGCATTTGGGCTTCACTTGGGCTGTCCTTTGTCACTGGTTCTATTCATAACTTTTATGGAAAGAATTTCTAGGGTTAGGGTAGCAGAGAGGTTCTGGTTTGGTGACCTCAGGATTGCCTATTTGGTTTTTGCAGATGATGTGGTCTTGTTGGCTTCATCGGCCAGGGACCTTCAGCTCTTGCTAGAGCGGTTTTCCACTGAGTGTAAAGTGGCTGGAATGAGAATCAGCACCTCCAAATCTGAAACCAAAGATAGAATGGCCTCTCCGGGTTGGAGATGAGGTTCTGCCTCAGGTGGAGGAGTTTAGGGATCTTGGGGTGTTGTTCACGAGTGATGGAGAATGGAGCTGGAGATTGACAGGCGGATTGATGCGGCATCTGCAGTAATGCAGACTCTGTATCGTTCTGTTGTGGTGAAGAGGGAGTTGAGCCAAAAGGCAAGACCCTCTGCTTACCACTCATTGTTCCCACTCTCACCTATGGTCATGAACTGTGGGTAATGGCTGAAAGAATGAGATAGTGGATACAAGCAGCTGAAATGAGTTACCTCCGTAGGGTAGCTGGACTCTCCCTTTGAGATAAGGTGAGAAGTTCAGTCATTCATGAGGGACTCAGTGTCAGGTCATTGCTCCTCTGCATCAAGAGGAGCTATTTGACGTGGTACAGGCATCTGGTGAGGATGTCCCCTGGACGCCTCCCTCAAGAGGTTTTCTGGCCATGTCTGACCTAAAGGAGGTCCCGGGCCAGACCCAGGACATGCTGGAGAGATTATGTCTCTCGGCCTGGGAATGCTTCGGTATTCCCCCCGGAAATGCTTCGGTATTCCCCTGGAAGAGCTGAAGGAGGTGGTCTGGGCTTTCCTGCTCAAGCTGCTGTCCAAGCAACCAAATGTCGGATAAGCGAGAGAAAATGGATGGATGGATGGATGGGTTTATTTTAATCCCTTTATGTTTTGAATAATTTATTTTAATGTACTCTGAATTTCATTGTCAAGTGCTTTGTGATTTTTATTTGTCATAAGTGTTTTAGAAATAAAGTTCAATGACTGAAGTAGATCTAGTTGCTCATTGGCTGCTGAACAACCTGATAATCTGTATGGAGTTAGAACAATCTCAACAGGCACGAAAGCACAGCACAATGCGCAAATGCACAGGACAAGATTCGTAAATGCACAAGATGATTCGTAAATGTGCACAAGATGATTCGTAAATGTGCACGACATGATTCGCAAATGCGCAAGATGATTTGTAAATGCACAGGAAAAGATTCACACATGTATTTCTGATGCACACACAAATATGCATTTGCGAGTGAATTTTGAGACTCCCCTGCCATGGCTGCTACTCACAAATGCATTTTTTCTTACGGGAATGATCTTCAACCAATCAGACATCTTCCTTGTTTCAGCCAATCAAAAGAACGCATCCCTGGGAACCGATTTATTCACAATCCAATCACATTAAACCATTCAAACAGGTATCTTCAATCAAAAAAGTAATATTTTCAATCAAAGAAAAAGACTGTTCAAATGCAAAATTAAAATATATATATATATATGTTGATTTTTTTCGATTGAGGTGAAAAAAGTTCTGTGGGTTTTTTTTTTGTTTGTTTGTTTTGTTTTTACGCCACGGTAGGAGAGTCTCAAAATTCACTCGCAAATGCAGCAAAGTCCACAGACTAGAAGCCGTTTGTAAATCGAGTTATATTTGTGTGCATCAGAAATACATGTGTGAATCTTGTCCTGTGCGAATGCGCATCGTGCTGTGCATTCGTGCCTGTTGAGACTGTTCTAACTTGATAGACAAAGGAGATCAGTTGGTGGTGAGTTGAGGAACTGCATTTTACTTCACTTCCTGGTTTGCATCAGTCTTACAAGCCGGATGTAGCCCCCAGGTCTACGTACATTTAAGCCCTTAGAAAATGGGTTCTGCATAATATAGAGGATTTTGATTCCTTAGCTCTCCCAACAATTTGAACGTGAATCCGCTCTGATTAAAGCTGAGAAATTCAATTTATAGCTCACATTCATTTCATAAGATGTTATAAAGCCTAGTAAACTGCTAAAAGAACTCAAGTTCTGTCAGACATATACATGTATGTATATATTTCTCAAGCATTTCGTGATGTAGCTGTTATTTAACCCGTTGTCATGTTGGCACGTACTTTGTGTTCTGTCAGTTTGAAACATGCAATATGACTTGAAGATGAATGGCTCTTAACATAAAAGGCCCCGCCTTAGAATAAAAAGTAAATGATCAACTCTGGGACTGACTGCCATCAGGAAGTGGGAATCTCCTTGAAGTAAGTTTTTTTGTCCTTGTAAAACTATGCAGTTCATGAGAAAACATCACAGAAGTGTCTGACAATAAGACCCTGAAGTGCTTTCCAGCAGGTCCAGCGACACTTTTCCTTTGCATTTGTTGAGTCTGTTTTACTAATGTTACGCTTTGTTTTTCAGTCAAACTCTGGTGCATTTGAAAAGTTGGCGTCACCATGTGCAGAGGCTTCGCTGTGATCAAATTAATCCCATGGATTGAGCAGAGATGACCCAGATTGAGTTTGCTGCTGCTGCTGACAGACACTTTGCACACAGAAAACATTCAGGAGAATTCGTACGAAACTAAAGAGCTGAAAGCGAAGAAAATCAATCTGTGATAATAAGTGCGTTTCATTTTCTGTTGTCTGTGAAAAACTGCTCCAAACAAGCTTTTACTGTATAGAATAATTATATGCTGTGATTTGCAAACCCTCCAAACCCAAAATGTATCTTCTCCTGAGCTACTTATGGTTTACATACTGTGTCATTAAGTGTTATATAGGTCATGTTTTGCGAAACAAAAAGCCATAAACAGGACCTTATTTGTATTAGAGCATATGTTGTATGATCCAGATGTTCTAAATGGCATATAAACCTGATCTGATATGCGTTGAAGATTTGGGCCATGACCAGTGGAGACATGGAACGTTCACCGTATGTCCAATCCAAACGCATGCCAAAGAAAGCTGCAAGCATGGGCCATATAAGGGCCAAACCTTCTTCTTTTCCTTAAAATCTGTGCCAGATATTAGAAATATTTGGGCCCAGTCAGCTTTGTCTCAATCACACTCAGAGGAAACGTTATGTGAGCGTTATGAGAGCCAGACAAGCGCACTATAACACAATATTATCACTGTAAATTACCCAGATAGCAAAAAGTTTTTTGCACAAATATGGGCCACATTTGGCTTTGAATTATGTTGTTTTGGGATAAGAGTGGCTGTTTCATGTGGATGTCTTGTAAACAAAACATTAAACTTAAACTTATTTAAGACCAAATGCTTGGGTGAAGGGATGACCAAATAGAAACATGCCTGTCCTTTAGGTTTGCTCAGAGAAATGAAACCTCATCTGTGAGTTGGCCTTGTGAAAAATGGTGTGTGCTACTGATTTGAAGCTCGCCAACTGCCAAATTGGAAGCTGTGAATCGGAAATATGAAATATGCTGCGCTTTTAAAATGTGGCCTGTGGATTCAGCATTATTTATTTATTTTATACTTGTTTGCAGATGTTCTGACTGCATGTGCCAAAATGAGGGTAAACACTGACTAAATGTGTGCGCACGGTGAAACACACGTCTCCTTGTGTTAAAGAATTTACCCAGAATGCTTTTTAAACTTACCTTCGACAGGCTTCCGTGCACATCCAGTGGTTGACACAGAAACTGAGCCCAAACTAACCTTCAGCTGCACATTAAACGGTGTGAGGAGGTCTTGTGGCTCTGAGCTTTAGTGGGAATTGTGTCACATCCGAGCTGACTGTTCCAGTTAGAGAGCTACTGTGACTGGTTCCAGTGGTTAACAGTCCGCATCTCAGCTCTTCCTCCTCGTTTTGACTTTCATTAATGCGTTTCTACTGAAATGACATCTGAAACAGGGAAACAGGATTACTCAAAATGGACCTAAGTTAACTTTGATTGGCAGCATAGGTTAGCATGAACTAAACTAAGCTAAAATAGGTTTATTGAATTGGACACATTTCACCCATAAAATCACTGGACAAAGCCACCTTTGACATCACCCACGGGGTGATTTTGTAGCAGTATTTTGCTCGTATTGTGTGTTGACATGTTTCAACCAGACCAGCTGAAACATGTCCACCTTAGTTCAGTCACAGTTAGCAGTTTTAGCTTGGCTTTTGTTAACCTGTGATGTTATTTTTTTTAATTACTTTACTTTAATTTAGTGATCTGTGATCTGATAGTGATCTGCGTTTTGGTTGGCATATTTCAGATGCATGTGTTAATGTTCTTAGAATTATTTGCTTGGTTTTATTAGTATTTATAATGGTGTGTTGCGTATTGGTTTTTATCTTGCATGGTTTTATGTTTTTTATAATGCATGCTTGTGGACTGAGTATGAGATGATTGACTGGTCCCACCACCTGAGACTTAGGATTGGCTGGCAGGTCAGTGTGCAGCATAAATACGGTTGGACACGAGTTCTGCATGGACGGAAAAGGGAGACGCACATGTGAGGAGTGCACTGTGGAGCGGAGGCTGCTAGACTGAGGACTGGAACAGACAGAAGGCAGTGCTGCGGGGACCCAAGATGGGGACCAGGACTGGCGTGTGGAGACAGGACGCCTGTTTCTGCTAAGTAAAGTGAGAAGCTGAAGCAGCAGTGTGCGTGTGCGGCAGCTTTCTGTTGGTGTGATCACTGCGTGTGATCACGGGTTCAGCTCGGCTGCAGAGGAGGGGTGAAGCTGCGGTTCAGGAAACAGCACCTGAGAGGGCCTGACTGGCTCACCTGTGCTGCATGTGTCAATCAAGCTCCCTCTATTCAAACAGCAGCAATCTGGCTCTGGAGCAGAGAGGACTGGGAGGCGAGCAGCCTCCACTGTGCACGTGGTTTCAGCACTGGAAAGTGAACTGTAATAAAGAGTCTTGTGGTGAAGCTGGTCTTGCTGTGGTCATTGCCACCAGGGTACCTGGAACCTTCACAAGCATCTTCTTCCCTCTTAGCTCCAGTCCAAGACGACGCAGGACAGCATGTGGGAAAGACCCCAGGAGAGCGAGACAAGGAGGATGGACCCGCCCACAAGATTTCCCGCCTTGCTGTCCCACCTCAGAGGGACTGAGTAACTGTCCTAAACCTTCCCAAGAACAGACACCTTTTGTGAACTCTGAACAGATTTTATAGTGTCACCCTAGCTTTTTATTTAAACACAGCTTCATTCTGGTCGTCCATTTTATTTATAACTGTTGTGTTCTTATAATTTCTTACATTGTTTTAAATCTTTTATTATTTTTACCTTTTGCTTTTATCAATGCTGGAATTTTACTGGTTTTAAATAAACTATTTAAAGCCAAATCCAAGCTGCCTTTTTTAACAGCTGGTATTAACAAGAACCCCAGAGTGTTGCTCTGCTGGGACCCATTGGTACAGACAAGCCTACCACCATCACCCTGCCAGATGATTGACTGCAGGTGCCAGCATATGTGGATGGATCTGGAGATGATCCACCGTGGCTCCTGGCTCCTTCAGTCAAGCCATGCTGGGGGAGTCGCAGAGCTGCAGGGGACGCGTGAGACACTTGGTAGACATTTGATTACCTTTTTTTTGACACAATTTCCTGCAGTCTTAATGACATGTTTGTGGCACATTTTAGTCAAAATACCATAAACATACAGTCCAGAAGCTCTCTTTAAGGCTCTGCTTGTAACAGGCAGGTTTAGGGGGTGGATCAGCCAGTTTTGTTCTAACCACTTCCAAGGTAGTAGTTCAGGCTCAATTATATGAATGTGGGTGGACATAAAGATTGTGAAACTGGATAATTCCAGCGTGGTGTGAACCCTTCAGCGTGAGCTACGCCAGACATGCACCTCTATGCAAATGTGTTGACACAGGCCGCAAGAAAAGTGATGGATTTGCTACTTTTCTTTTATTTCCAACTGCTACTTAATCATTTCCAACTTGGGTAGAATGAGAGTTTCTTGCAGCGTCTGTAAAAATGACTGATGCTTAACATTTATCAGATATAATAATACTAATGATAATAATAATGATACATACATTTTTTATAGCGCTTTTCAAGACACTCAAAGACGCTTTACAAATGAGATGGGTATACATTCAGACACATACAAAGACTCAACAGGGGGTACGGAAACAACAGTACAAAACCAGGTTTGGAGGGGGAGAGTGGGTGGTACTGGAGGATGAAGTGTCAGGTGTTATATGCAGAGCTGGAGAAGTGAGTTTTAAGGTTTAGTTAAGAATTTAGTAAAAGTTTTAAAAAAAAATTTTGCAACTAAAAGTTGATCATTTTTGTCAAAATTTACTTTTCTAAAATTAACGTTTTTGTAACAAAAATTTGTGATTTAAGGACAAAAAGTGGAAATTGTACAACATTTAAAATTTTACAACTGCTCTAATTTCATGTCAATATGTTGGAAAAAGTTGATACTTTTCAACAACAAAAAAAATTTAAGTAAAAAATAAGTCAGATTTGAACCACATTTTTTCATCCACCCGCTTTAATTGGAACATTAGACTAATAAATTTAATCTCCTCTTGAAGGGTCTCAGCTCCTCCATGACAGTCTGGTTTTACTAAATGCCTCCCACGCCTCACCCCAAACCAGAATCTGGCCTGGGACGCCTAAAAACCCAGGTTGGCCCCTGTTGATCCTGTTTCTGGACATGAAAACAAACAAACAAACAAAAACACTCAGAGTTTCTCAACCGCAGGAGCCTGAAGTCCACGTGGAGATTATCTGAATTATTCCTAATCTGAGGAGCAAAGCTCGAGCACGAGGAAGGAGAGTCGATGCACGCGCTTAGTGGATTAAAAAAAGGAAAAAAAAAGGAAATAAGAAAAAAACACGGGGGTCTCAGTTTAAAAACGGCTCCGCAGTGGGAATGAAAGTCAAGAGCCGATCTGCTATCTGAACAGGTGTTGTAACGGAGCTGATGAGAAATAATACACATTTATGAATAAACAGCAGACTAAATCAATCCAGAATGAAATAAAACATACTTGAGTCCTGGTTCCAGCGGCTCAGATCTGCTCCAGCTCCTGTTGACAGCTGTCATCTGTCTCCAGCAGCACGAGTTCAGGTACCCCTCCACCTACAGCTGAAAAAAGAAAAAAAGAAAAAAATCACCATGGCAACGGCCCGCCCCCCACCCGCTCCGATTGGAGGGAGGGAAGTTCCCCTGAAAGCCGATTGGCCGCCGGCGTGTGTCAGTCCGAAGTGTATCTGGTTTAAAGGTGCGTTGACCCAAACTGTACGTGGCGTTAAGACAAGCCCCGCCCACCCTACCGGTCGTCGAGAAACTGCGACAAAACGGACTCTTTCAGAGATTAAAATGACACTTTTTTATGTTTTTTTTATGTGTTAGAAAAAGCGAAAGCAGTTTTTAAATTAGTAATTGGAGACTTAAGACGATTTAAAATGAGTTTTAAACACACAATAAAACCACAAATCACAACTGTCGAGTAGGCCTAAATAAAATGAAGAATCCCTTTTAAAACCAAACAAAAAAACCTCAGAGTGAAATAATTTTTTTGGTAAAAACATAATTTACAAAAATCATTTTATCGTCATGAGATTCATATCAACCTCTGATTAAAAACAAAAAGTTTTTTTTTTTTTTTAAGGAGAAAAGGGAGGGAAAAAAAATCACATGGGTAATCCTAAATAGCCTACCCCTTAGACCTATAGCTACTGGGATTTAAGCGAGTAACTTCATGAACTGATCATATGCAGGCGTGCAGACCTCCATGAAACCAAGTATTGTGAAGGGTGTATGTGTTAATACAATACCAAGAGGTAAAGACATCAGCAGTGGTCTTCAGCCTCTTGATCATGCCTCTTGTCTGTAAATGACTGACTCAAAATAAATGGAGTTTTTATCTGAATGTAGAATCTTGGTCAGAGATTACTACAGAGGTAGTAGGTGTGTAATTGTAATTGTGTGTCATTTAGGTGTGTAATAACACTATCAACCACTAGAGGCTCATTCCTCTACTGACCACTAAAGGCTGGAGTTCATATACTGACCACTAGAGGCTACAGTTCTTCTACTGACCACTAGAGGCTGCACTTCCTCTTCCAACCATGGCACTTTGAGCTTCCACCTCTAAAGACTGCTATTCCTATAATGACCACTAGAGGCTGCAATTCTCATACTAACCACTATAGACTGTGGTTCCTCTACTGACCATTAGAGGGTGCTATTCCTGTAATGACCACTAGACGCTACAATTCCTCTATTGACCACAAAAGGCTACAGTTCTTCGACCGACCACTAGAGACTACAGTTCCTCTAAGGACCACTAAAGGCTGCAGATCCTCTACAGACCACTAGAGGCTGCAATTCCTCTTATGACCACTAGAGGCTGCAGTTTCTCTACTGACCACTAGAGACTACAGTTCCTCTATGGACCACTAGAGGCTGGAATTCCTCTAATGACAAGTAGAGACTGCAGTTCCTCTACCAACTGAAAAAGACTATGGTTTCTTTACTGACCACTAGAGACTTCAGTTCCTCTATTGATCACAACAGGCTACAGTTCTTCAATCGACCACTAGAGGCTACCAACTAGTAGAGACTACAGTTCCTCCAAGGACCATTAAAGGCTACAGTTCCTCTACTGATCATTACAGACTTCAGTTCCTCTCCTGACCACTAGAGGCTAAAGTTCTTCTTATGACAACTAGTGGCTGCAGTTCCTTTACTGACCATTAGAAACAACAGTTGCTCAAAGGACCACTACAGGCGGCATTTCCTCTTATGAGAGCAAGAGACTACGGTTCCTCTACAAACCACGGGAGACTACGGTTCCTCTACTGAATAACTAGAGTCTACAGTTCATCTACTGACCACTAGAGGATGCAATTCCTCTCCTGACAGTACAGACTGCAGTTCCTCTACTGAGACAACCATTCCTATAAAGGACACTAGAGACTACAGTTCTTCTACAGACCACTAGAGACTGCGGTTCCTCTACTGACCACTAGAGACTGCGGTTCCTCTACTGACCATTAGAGACTGTCCACATCTACTGACCACTAGAGACTGTGGTTATGCTACCGACCGCTAGAAATTGCAGTTCCTCTACCAAAAACTAGAGATTGTGCTTCCTCTGCAGACAATTAGAGGCTGCAGTTTGTCTACTGACCACTAGAGGCTGCAGTTCCTGTACCTACCACCAGAAACTGCAGTTCCTTTACATGCCACGAGAGTCCGCAGCTCCTCTACCAACCACTGCAGGCTGCAAATCTTCCACTAACCCCTAAAGGCTGCTGTTGCTCTACCAGTCAGTAGAGTCTGCGGTTCCTCTACTGACCGAGGGCGAGGACAAGCAGTCTGCACTGAGTGGCTGAGTTTTCCGCACTGAAAAGTGCAAGTAAAGAAAGAGTCTTGTCGTGAAGCTGCAGTCTTGTTGTGATCATTGCCACCAGGAATCCTTTACAGACAATTAGAGCTAGAATTTTTGGAGACATGTACTGTGGTTTGAACTACAACTGAACTGTTTGGTCATCATCATCACCATTGTTACATTTGGAGAAAAAAGCCTGAGAACACCATCCCTACTTTGAAACATGGAGGTGGTAGCAACATGCTGTGTTCACTAATTAGATGGCATCATGAGGAAAAAACATTATTTAGAAATATTGAAGCAACATCTCAAAACATCAGCCAGGAATTTAGAGTTTGTAGTCTTCGTTTGGGTCTTCCAGGTGGACTCTAAACATGCCAGATTAGTGGCTTCAGGACAACAAAGTCCCGATTCTAGAGTGGTCACCACAAAGTCCTGATTTCAGTTCTACTATTTGCATGCCATACTGTTCTCAGCAGTTCTCACCAATACCTGAATAGGTCATTCTCATCAGTTCTATTCTGTCATAACGTGTTGAACTGCTGGTATATTTTAGTCCTCTGACAGAATCATGTTCAAATGAAGTTTGTTGGATTAGTCTGTCACTCTCAACTAAGCAACAAAGAAAGAGGAAAATAGAAAAAAAGGAAAGGAGGAAAAAAAGAGAAAAAAAATAATTGAACTGAACTGAATTTTGTTAAAATGACTTGAATTTAAATTAACTGAATTGAAATTAACTGACTTGATTTGAACTGAACTGGCTTAAACTGAACTCACTTGAATTGAACTGAATTGAAATTAATTCAACTGATTTGAATGGAACTGAATTGACTTGACTTGAAATTAAAATCACTTAAATTGAACTGACTTGAACTGAAATGAACTGACTTGAATTGAACTGACTCAAATTGAATTGAAATCAGTTGATTTGAACTGAACTCACTCGATTTGAACTGGAATTAATTGAAATGACTTGAACTGAAGTGAACAGACTTGAACTGAAGTGAACTGACTTGAATTGAAATGAACTGAAACATGAAATCCTTACATCCTCCATACATTCTGACTGCACCAGCCTCTGTTGTCCACGCGGGGGCGCCGCCTCCCCGCTAAACTCGGGCCATCCTCGCAGCGCCAGGAGCGGCTACTGCTCTCCAACTGTGTCCAACCAAAAGCTCCTCCGCCGTGGCGACAGGAACTGACGTCTCCTCGGTGCAATTGGATGGAAAAATGCAGCTGCAAGAAAAAATGGCTCCAAACGCCGCAGCGCTGAAAGGTGAGAAAGCGGCCGTCTGGCAGCGCTGGTCTGCGGGTAAAAAGTAGAAGTTGGTTCTGGAGGATTCCAGGTTTCTGCTTTCAGTCGTTTCCGGTTGTTTCCAGTTTCAAGGAAGAAAAAAAAAGCTTTTCTATGATTGTTGAGGTCCGTCGCCAGGACGAAAACAAACACTTTAGTTGCATGGAGACTTCTGAATTATATTCTTCAAAATAGCCAACAGCCGTAAGAGTTGCTATTAATCAGTTGTTGATCGGTGTTGTGTTTTTTCGGACTGCGATTGTTCAACTTTGTTACAGGTTCAGCAGGTTTAGCAGCTAACTTAGCATCCGACTGAAAAAAAAAAGTTAAAGTTCCCGTAAAGCGCTTTCAAAAGTGGAAATAAAAGTGTCGGTTCGGTTCAAGTGGTTAGTTAAACTGTTGTTTTATTACTTTCAGGAGGACGCTGTTGTATTTAAAGCAGTAAACAATAACAACAACAAAAGCCAAACTCTTATAAGAAACCAATGTTAAAACAACAAATCTCGATGACGTCATGAGGTGTCAAGCGAGCGTCAGCCGATGGTGAGGATGGATGATTCGATTTATTATGGAGCTGATATCGATGAGCAGGCACGTGCACAAACAGGTTCATGGGCAGGTGCTCAAGCCAAGAGAAAATGCCACACTTAAAAATAATATCATACAATATGATAAAGTGCAATATATGATATAATATAATAATGATACAATACAAAATATTGAACAATATAATATGATATTGTATGATATGATATAATGTAATACAATATTATAAATAATACAATACAACACAATATGATACAATATAATATACTGATTTTTTAAAATCACGACTTTTAGGTAGGAAAGGGACATTTTGCAGTAAAATCACAAATTTTTCTTGTAGTGAAATATTGACTGTTGTAAATCGCGTTTTAACAAAAAGACATTCTATGTTGTGCTCTCAAAACTGCAAAATCTGTAGAGTTGAAACTTTCTGTCCTTGAATCACAATTTGTTATTCTTTGTATTAAAATAAATTTCATGCTGCCACAGTTGGAAAATTCACAAATTTTGTAATGAAATCTTAAATTATGCCGTTTTGAGACAGTATTAGAAATTTATGTCACTAAATTATGACTTTTTGTCACAATACTGTAAACTTTGCACAATCACCAAATTTGTCCTAACTTTGTCCTTCTAACTTAGTTGTACAACTTTTTGTCATAAATTGTTGACTTTCTCAAATTGCAGCTTTTTCATGTAAAATTGCAACTTCACCAAACTGAAGATTTCATACAAATGCAGCTTTATGCCCTGTAACCATGATATTATGCTGTAAAACTGAAAATTTCTAACGTTCACAACCTTTTAACTTCATACTACAACTTTTTGTTGTAAACCTCTGACTTTAACAAAATCACAGTTATTTTTTTTACGTAAAATTACAACTTAAGGTCACCAAAATTGTGAAATTTGTTTCGTTGCAACTTAGCTTTTAGCTTAGAATTTTAGCGGTGAAATAACAAGTTTCCTAATGTCTCAACTTTTGTTGTAAAATGCAAAAATTACTATTAATAATACAAAAATTAGTACTACAACTTTTGGGCGTAGATGTAAAATCACAAATTTTATAATATAACAACTTTTTGTCATTTAAAAACAGCAGAACTTTTGTGATAAAATTATGCAAAATAGACCTTTTGACAGAATTATAACTATGTCACGAAATTGTGATTTTGATATAAATGCAACTATAATAATATACTTTTAACAATTTTAAGTTTTTGATTTTAAAACATAAAGTTTCAGTTATATAAAGTTCACAATTTTACAACAAAGTCAATTTTCTGAATATGAAAGCATATCTCAAACACACTGCTTTCTTGTGCAAAAATGATTTGACCATTAAAAGAAATTAGCCAAGATATCAGTAAGAGAACTATGGACCTCCAATTTAACATAGTTTAACTTCATTTAGTTTAATTTAACTTCTTTTAAAATATTGTCTTTCATGAATTGCAGCTTTTTGATGTAAAATTGCAACTTTGTAAGAAAAGTTTTAAAAAATCCTGTAAAATCACAAATTTCATATTCAAACTTTTTGCTGTGAAAATTATTTTGCAAAATTAGGACTTTTGACACAAATTAGCTGTCTGACCAAGACTGGTATATGCTCCTGTAGGTTTATTTATCTATGTTGAAGCTGTAGACATCTGGTTGAGGTAGAATAGTCGTCTTTTATTGAGCGATAGCTGTAAAATGTAAAACTGCTTTAAGACCTGGTTACATATTTTCCTCTTTTAAGATGTTGTGCTGCACTTTGATCTGCTGCATATTGCTATTGCTCACATCAGCATTTCTGCAATTACCAACATTGACACGGGAATTAGAAAATAATATCTCTGGGTAACTTGGGTGTGTACTAACACAATGTCTAAGAGGGGAAGGCATCAGCAAGGAGAAGGCTTATAAACCTTCCTAGACAATTTGGAGCTCAGTGTATTTTCAGGAGTGGATGTCCCACCAGATTTATTGCTAGATGAAACCTTGGACTGACCCAAGGGCGACATCTCAAGTCCATAACAGCACATGAGAAACCAGGAGAAAACCTATTTTTGTTTAAAAAGAACATGGAAACGCAAAACTGCATCTGAACAAACCAGCAGACTTATGGAACATATGAAACCAACGTGGAGCCTTGAACCATATTTGGAGGAAACAGCAGAAACACCTCAGACCCACTGAAGAGCACGGGGGTGGAGGACTCATGATTCTGGTCAAGGTTCTATCCTTGCCTCATTACTAGTTTTCATAAAAGCATTTTGTACACCTTGTAATCATCTAGCAGCATTCAGCAGCATGCAGATGATACTCGTATTTGTGAACCTCTAATCTACTGTAAAGCATCGTGGTGGAGGGATGATGGTTTGGGGTTGTTCTGAGCTCCTCTACGTCGGTTTGGCTGAAAAATAAAAAGATTTGAGGTTTTGGAGCGACATAGTTGAAGTCCAGACCTCAGCCTGGTTCAAGTACTGCAGACAAGGCTGGACCAAAGTTCATATCAGACCTGCTGTGATCAGATGACTTTGGCTGGACAAATGAGTGGTTACATCGATCAGGATGTCGTACTTTTACTTGTCCTTCAGCAGAGTTAAAACTTCTCGGTTTAAAAAGAAGCATTAGTGATGTTGGAAGTTAATCATTAGTGGTTTCTTGAATTAACTTGTGTTTATACTCCAAATAAGGAAGTAGCTACTGCTCAGTTCCCAGTTCTCAATTTACACCAATTTTTTTTCTTTCTTCAAATGGGGAGTTAAATATTAATCTTCAATCTGTCTCAACATGCATTCTTTAGTATCTTTTTGTCAGAAGACACAGCACTTCTGCTGAGAGTTAATCCATCACTGACAGCGTGGACCACGAGGCCGCGACTTTCTCTCCTCGTTTTAATTCCTTCCAGCTGTGATAGTGGCGAGCCGGCACCGAGTCAAAACGTTCAACGACTCTCGCCGTATTGACGCTGCCTGCTGGCGTTCCTGCAGCTGAGGAGACAATCTTGGGCCGTGGGGGCCAGCATAATGCCAACAGAGGGAAGGAGGGGGGGCTCAGCATGCCAAATTCCTCAGCTGCACAATCGTGTAAGGCCAGCCGAGCCCGGAGGGGTGGGGGGTGGGGGCGGGAGGGCAGAGAGCTGGAACCCAGTCAACCCTGAGGCGGTGATGGCTCCATGAATGGTGGCTTTGAGAAGGCGCCGTGTCATCCTCCGCTGAGAGGGGAATGTCTTTGATTTAATTATGTTTGCAACAACTTTCTGATGGCAAATAAAGACGATGATTGTCGTAAACTGGGAGGTTAATCGAGGAAATGTTTGACTTTAAGGAGGAAAACGACATCGTGGGATTTTATGGCAGTAACCTACCAGCAACCCACTTTCTGGTTGAAGCTCATTCAGGAAGTAGGTTTTAGTTGAAGTTCCTCCACTGACCACTAGATGCTGGCTCCGTTTACAGTATTTGTTTTTCATCTGCGGTTACATATTACATCCATGACAACTGTATGAAGGGGTGGAAACAGCGAAAGAGGTTCACAAATGCCACCAGGAGGTATGGGGTGGTAGTGCACCTGCAGCCTGTCACTGTAAGCCTGATTTGTTTCCGTGCAGGCTGCACAGAGACGCTGTAGGGCCCCTACAGCGTCTCTGACATTCATACTTATGCGATGTTGTTTGCGTCTGTAATTCTATCACCATTCTCGAGAAGGCAGCTCTGTTTTTTTTCTTGGTCAGCGTAAAAAGAAGTTTGGAAAGAGGTGTGTGTCAGTTTCCGACATTACAGCATAATTTTCTCACCTACAGCGTAGTCTTCCTGTCTACAGCACAGGGTTAAACAAATAAATAAAACACTAGGGTGTTTCAGGTATCATCCAGGATTTAGAAATTGATAGTAATGATTTAAAATAACTTCTTTCCCGACCTGAAGACCCAGTTTTCCTCAGACTGATTAACCTCTGAGAGACTCAGTTTCTTCCGTCTCATCACTGACCCTCTGATAATTAACTTAATTAGTAACAGCTGCTCCTGCAGGTGTTTCTTTTTTTTTTGTCCTGCCTACATTTTTTTTTTTTTTTTTTTTTTGAGACGTGTGGTTGAAGAGAGTCAGCTGGGTTCAGTTTAGTGGTAAAGTAGCTCACGCATGATGTGCTGCTTCAAATCGATCACTAATAGGGATGGCGGGCAATCAATAGCCGATCACAGAGTGCCTGCAGCAGCAGGGGCATGAATTAATTCCAGCTGAAGTGGTGCTCCAGTCGATCTTTATCATTTCTGTCTTTTGAGGTCATTTATTAAGATAATTTCTCCCTTTTCTGGTGTTTCAGGTGTTTAAAGCCTCGCTGCGTAACCTTTTATCCACGTTGACACTCATGGCTCCTTCCTCCTGACAAAATGGCCCAGATATCGAGTGGTAATGGGTTCAAGCTGGACGTCCCCCAGCCCAAGGGGGTTGTGGGTAAAGAGGAAGCCCTCCGCATGGAGGAAGAGGCGTTAGCCAAACTCCAGAGGGAGAAGAGACACACAGTTTCAGCGTCACCTTCGCTTTCATCCTCTTTAAAAGTGAAACCATCAAAATCTGTCGTTGCTGCTGCTGCTCAGGCTCCTAATAAAGCAGACAAGGACCTCATCGTCTTCCCAGAGACCAAGAGACAGACGGAGCAGGACAAGTTCAGGGACATCGACGTGGACAAGCTGACCAATGAGGAGCTGGAGGAACTGCTGCTTGATAAGAACTTTGGCGCCAACAGCAAAGTGTCGCGGCCTTCGTCGCTGCTGGGCTTCAACCTCAGCGCATCATACCCAGGAGGACATGTCTGCAGCTCCTCCCCCTTCCAGAGCGGACAGTGGACACCGGTTCTGTCCACACCGTCCGGTTCCAACGTGTCCACTCCGACCCACCAGCCCGCCCCACTCTTCCCCTCGGCCCCGTTTGCCAAACCGGGGACGTTTCAGAATGGTTTTGCTCCAGGCTTGTCGCCCTTTATGGCACTGCCAACACCGCAGTCATCCTTCATGTCCTTCGCGCCCATTCAACCTGCCACCGCCATGGTCTTCCCGCAGCCGCCCATGGACCCAGAGATGGCCAAGCTGCTGGACAAGATTGCCAGCACCTCAGAGTACCTGAAGAACGGCAGATTAGCCAGCACTGACCTGGATTCTTCTCAAGCGGGCCCGGCCTCCCTAGCGCCCAACCCACAACCCCAGCAGCAGCCACCGGTGGCGGCAGTGGCGGAGTCCTCTCATATCAGCTGCTTCGACTGGCTGGACCTGGACCCACTCACCAAACGCAAAGCCGAGGTTGAGGAGGCGCTGGGGGGAGACGCCACAGAGACAGTAGTGGGAGCTCCTGCAGGAGATCCCTGGGATGCTGTGCTGGAGACTGAAGGGAACAGTGGTGGTGGCGGCAGCGGTGGCAGCGCCCTCATGGAGGGGAAACTGTCACCTTCAGACCGGTCTAAGCAGAGGAGAGCATCCACTGGAGCTCCTGTTACTCGAAGTCACTCGCTGAACATCCCCGCAACTTCCTACCAACACAAACACGGCAAACAGGTAAGATGATGATGTCACCTGCTATTAAAGGCTCAGAATGAGCCACATCTGGCACGCGCACTTCATCTTTAAAGATGATCATGAACTTCGAACTAGAACATTTTATTTTATTATAAACTACTAACTAGAACATTTCTGAGGAAACATCTGATTCAGTTCTAACGTCAAAAAGTGGAATAACTGAGGTGGAGAGCGACTGGTTCATTTCAGAAAGTAAGGATTTAGTAAACAATTGAAAAAGATTTTACAACTAAAAGTTCATAATTTTTGTCAAAAATTAGCATTTTTTTTATAGCAAAAGTGTGATTTTTAGGATAAAAAGTTGAAATACAAAATTTGCAATTTTACAACTGATAATTTTATGTCAAAATATTGCAAATTGCAAATATTTCAATGTTTTGTAATAAATTTTGCATTGAACTAAAAAAGTAAAATTTTATTTTATTATCTGTGATCGTCCTTTACAAAGTTTTGGTTGTATATTTTTATTTAAACTTGAGTTATATGAGAAATAATGGTCATGATGTTTTATGATAAAAGTCACAAAATTTTAAGAATATGAGATTTTAAGGAAAAAAATGTAAATGTTTTCAATTTTGTGAGTTTGAATTTTACATCAAAATGTTGCAGTTATAAATACATTTTAAGTTTAAAAAGACACAATTTTGTTAAAGTGATTTTAGTAGAAAAGTCTTCACTATAAAATTAGTTTTTTTATTATTATTACAAAGAGTCATATTTTTAGTTTCCAATAATATGAGAAAAAAATGTGATTTTAGTACGAAAGTCCCAACTCAAAAAAAAAAAAAAGGTTGAGATTTTTGAGTCCAAGAATTAGCGGTAAATCTGACAACAGCTGTTTGAGAAAATAAAGAATAAACAGGGCATGGCCCCTTAACGGTAACCATGGTGATGATGTGGCCCTATATTTGTTACAATGGTGATGACACAGCCCTTTATTGGTAACCATGGTGATGATGTGGCCCTTTAAAGGTTACCATGGTGATGATGTGACCCTTTAAAGGTAACCATGGTGATGATGTGGTCCTTAAATGGTTACCATGGTGATGATGTGGCCCTTTAACAGTAACCATGGTGATGATGTTGTCCTTGAAACGGTTACCACAGTGATGATGTGGCCCTTCAATGGTTACCATGGTGATGATGTCGCTCTTTAAAGGTAACCATGGTGATGATGAGGCCCTTTATTGATAACTATGGTGATGATGTGGCCCTTTAATGGTAACCATGGCGATGATGTGAAGTAGAGTTTGACACCTCTGCTGTGTTTTTTTTTTTTTTTTTTGACACTGAGGACTCTGACATCATTGCTACTGCTTGGACACGTGCTTAGTTGTGTGTTGCAGATTTAAAGAGGAAAGAATCCTAAGTTCTGGAAGATCAGTTTGAGTCAGCAGATCCCGAGGTTTTTATCAGCATGAGTCAGCGGATCTCGTGGCTCAGCGGCCGTTTTATTAACAGCTGCTGGTTCAGTCATGGTTGAGGTGCATAGGTCACCAGGAAATAAAATAAAACTGCAAAGGAAGAAAACAGATGAGAAGGAGAAGATTTGGAAGGATGGAGTTCTCAACAGGATGAGGATGGTGACAAGAAAAGACTTTGGTCTCATCTGTCCAGAGAACATGGTTTCAGAGTCTCCTGGTTTGGTCTTCTAACAGGGCCATGGACTTTAACATCTAATGTTGTCAGTGAGATCTTTATTCTCGGAATTGGAGCTCTTGGGTCATTAAATGGTCTGATCTTTGGGGTACATGTGCTGGAACATCCACTCCTGAGAAGACTGACAAATGTCTGTATGTTGTCCTCTAATGGAACAGTCTTTCTGGCTGGAGGACATTGAAGTCCAGGTTGTTTGGAAATTGTTTTACAATCCTTTCCAGGTAGATGTGCTGTAGGAACAGCTTCTCCGAGACTATTGCTGATGTCTTTTCCTCTTGACATTTAGAGCTCCAGAGAAGCAAACTGCAGGTAGCAGAAAGAGGGTACTTAGGATTGCCCATGTGACTTTCTTTCTTTGTCCAAATAACCAATAACTTAACTTACTTCTTATGCAGAGGTGTCCCACAGGGATCTGCCCTCGGGCCATCAGTTTTTGTTTCACTAACTTGTTGGTAGCAACTTTAAATCCTACAGAAGCAGTGAGGGGGTGCTTGGTATTGCCCACATTATCATTTCTTTTCTTTTTGACTTTGTTTTTTCGTCAATGCATAATGTCATCTTCTCTTCTTCTTCCATCCGTAATCAAGCGTCACATAGCGTTCAGCACCCTGAGGATTCCTCTCCCCCTCAAACGATGATTAATGGATGATCTGAGCATGATCAAATTCCCTGAAATGAATATTTAGAGTTTCCATTTGGGACACCGCTGTTGGCGAGTGCCATGTGATACCGTTGCCTCGAGCTTTTCCACCAAAACTGAAGTGGCCATCTGTCGTCTGGCCGGCAGCTCCGGCAGTGTGGAAACGCATTGAAATGCTGCCGGAGCTCTTCCTCTTTATTTAGCAGAAGTTCTGAAACTCCTGCTGGAAGCATGAAGTCATGTCCCCTCATGAAAAATGTTGCGTCATTGCAACAAAATTTAACTTTCAGGTCCCAACGAGCATTTCAAGTCCACATTGTCTCCTGAAGGCCCACTTCCTGCTCATTGTGTTTACGTTTGTCGTTAAATATCGGTTTCTGTGACTCAAAGCTGATAATTAACCTCATGCCACTGTGCCACAATGTGTCCAGGATGAAACCTAGAAATGCAGCTCCGTTTGGAAATCATGTGGGTTTTTTTTTGGGGTTTTTTTTCAAAACAAAACAAAACAAAACAAAAAACAAGACCAGGCAAGCACAGTTCAGGAGGTTTCTGCCATCATGTCTGTAGATGTACAGTTATCTGTCATCAGCAGGGACTCGTACATTCCTCTGTAGTTGGGGTTGGGGGTGGAGGGACTGGGGTGGGGGGGTCTTCTCCAGCGTTATATACGTCCTCTTTCCTAATCTCACTTTTTTATCTTCGTCCATAGTGGCTCCTAATCTTTGCGTACAGGATTTCTTTACAGAAGTTTGGCAGCACCCAAACGAATGAGTCCATACAGGTTTACTGATCTAGACTGGAGCAGCTGAGGAACCTGTTGAATGTCTAGACAAGTTTCAGGGTCGACTGCAGGCTGATCCAGATCCAGAGAAGTTCCAGTTCCTTTACCGACCACTAGAGGCTCCAGTTCCTCTACTGACTACTAGGGCCTGCAGTTCCTCTACCGACCAGTAGTAGAAGCAGTTTTTGTGTATATTTTTATGCACTTTGGTTCAAAGTTTACTAAAGAAATTTCTGTGTCGTTAATGTCATTGTCTTTTGATTGACAGCTGGCATTGCTGTCAGGACTTTAGCTCACTTGACCTTTGAACTGCACCTTAAACTATTTGAGTCGAGTTAAACAGTTTAAAAGTAAATTTATTAAATACAAACCCAGTCCATGTAAACTTCTAACTTCTGAAGAAACTTACTTCTTATTCCGACATTTTACTTAAAAACAGGAAAATGTTCCTCATCTTTCATGTCACACGTAGAAAAAAGCTTCTTTATTTAGACATCTGGTTTGATGAAAGTAAATGTGTTTGTATCTTGTGGGAGCATCACCAAACTAAAACGGTCAAATCTGGGGTTTGTCTGGAAGGATTTGAAGCTCAGCCAATGTTGGAGTTGGAAGATGACAGCGACAACAGACAGAGTGGTAGAATTCATTATCCTGGATCAACAGCCTGTATCGTTAGCACCTCATCGAGTTGGCCGGGTCTGAAATACATCTCTCAAAATCTCAGGAACCACCATCCTGCATGTTTTAGATGTTTTCCTGCTCAGGTTAACAGGTCACTGACAGTCCCTCTGTTCCTTCAATCTCTTTAGTTCTTTTAGTCCATTCAGTTCACTTAGTTCTTTTGGTTGCTTTTGTTTCTTCAGTCCCCTTTAGTTACTTCAGTCCCTTTAGTTCTTTTAGTCCCTTCAGTCCCTATCGTTCCTTTAATACCTTTAATTCCTCAGTCCTTTCAGTTGTCCTTAATCCCTTTTGTTCCTTCAGTCCCTGTAGTCCCTTCGGTTCCTTTGGTCCCTTCATTTCCTTTAGTTCCTTCAGTTTCTGTAATTAAAAATGGTAAATGACTTACATTTATATAGCGCTTTCCAACTGTATTTCTACAGCACCAACGCACTTTACACTGTAGACCTTCACCCATTCATGCACACATACACCAGTTTTTGGCAGAGCTGCCATACAATGTCACTGGCCAGACAACCGGGAGCAACCATGGATTTAGTGTCTTGTCACAGTGTATCCCCTGTGACATCACAGGGTGGCAGGAAGTGATGTTGCGCCTCACCTAACCTAACGGGTGGAACGAGTGAAGTAGCTAAAGTGATTAACCATAGCCAGCTGTTAATCCATAGGTAACACCCCTGATTACACATAGTTTTGTTGTTTTCTATCATTTTACCTGCTGAGGCATAAACGTTCCTCCTGTACAGTCATAGATGTGAAATCTAACTATGAAGACCAAAACCAGACTCAAAATATGTTTATTTCTACTGAAGAGTTGAACATTTTAACATGGAGGTCAATGGAGACTGACCCTAGTGGTCGGTAGAGTAACAGTAGAGGAACCCATCCATCCATTATCTATACCCACTATTTCCTGTGCAGGGTACAGTAGAGGAACCGCAGCCTCCGGTGGTCAGTAGAGCACTTGAACGCAGTTGAGTTGCATTGTGATTGGACGTTAGAGAGAACTGATACATTTGATCGTAACCATCTCTGTTTTACATCCATATCTGCATTAACACAACTATCAAAAGACAGATTACAGACACCAGAATTACCAGACGTTCCCACAGACATCTTTCTACTTCTGCTCCACATTCATGAATCCCTGGAGGATTTCCTTTTCTGATGCATGAACTCTTTCTTTTCTGACTGGGCTGCTGGTGGGAAGGAATGTTCTGGGATGGCAGTGTGGTCAAAGGGGTGTTCCTTTAGTTCTTTTAGTCACTTTAGTTCTTTTAGTTCTTTTAGTCGCTTTACTTCTTTTAGTCACTTAAGTTCCTTTAGTTGCTTTAGTTCATTTAGTTGCTTTAGGTCCTTTAATCCCTTTTAGTTATTTTAGTCCACTGAGTTCCTTTAGTTATTTTAGTCTCTTTAGTTCCTTTAATCCCTTTAGTCCTTTTAGTCTTTTAGTTCCTTCAGTCCCTCTGGTTTATTATTTTCTCTTGAGGATCCAGTTTTCATGAACAATCATCAAACTGCAACTGAATCTCCTGGGAAGACTGACAGCTGTCTTGAAAGTGTTTCACTTGATTTTTGTAAAATTAACTTCTTTTTTTTTAACATGTGATTTTAGGACAAAACGTTTGAATAATACAAAACTTACAGGTTCACAGCTGTTGTTTTATGTCAAAAATGTTATTTAAGAAAAAAGTTGATACTCCCCCTCACCAGAAAAAAAAGTAACGTAAATTTAAAAGTCCAAATTTTGACATTTGTGACTGTGCGTTAAGAGTCTTGGTTATTGGGGGGGAAAAGTCTAAATCTTGCTAAATTTGCAATTTTACTAAGCATTTCTGTAAAAAAAAAAAAAAAAAAAGTCAATATTCTTTTTTTAAATTTGTGCTTTTACATGAAAAAAATGTGCTTTTAGTACAGAAGTCTATATCTTATGATAAAAGTTGTGATTTTTGTGAAATGTGAGATATATAATGGAAAAAAATCACTTTTTTATGCAAAAAAGTGACTTTCTTGTAATTGTTTTTTAAAATTTGGGACTACTAACATTGTGGATTTAGTAGAAAAACCTCAGGTTTATGATAAAAGTCCCAAATTTTGTAAAATTTGAGATTCATGACAAATATTCTTTTTTTCAACCAAGTCCAGGAATGAGTGGTATGTGTTACAGCATAGAATACCTGGCCCTTTCATGGTAACCATGGTCATGAGGTGGCCCTTTTATGGGTAACCATGTGATGATGTGGTCCTTTAATGGTAACCATGGTGACAATGTGGCCCATTAATGGTAACCATGATGATGATGTGCAGTCAAATAACTTCTTTCTTTAGCTCAGCTGTCTCACTTCACGGGTCCTTTAGACATTTGTTTCATGCTTCACCACGTTTCTTTCTGGTTTCAGATTAAACCATGAAACAAGCCCAATAATTGGTGGCTGTGAGTGTTAACTGCGAGTAAATTCTCGTAAATTAAGTTAGCTGTAGGTAGAAACTGAAACCAGTGAGAGATCTCCTCCCCCGCAGATCTCAGGTCCTCTAGGAGCTTTCACACCTCCACATCATCCCACTCCAGCCACCTTCTCTTGTTATGGCTGTCCTAATTACTCTGTGGGGCTTGGGGGGGGGGGGGGGGGGGGGGGGAGTTTGGGTGTTTTTCGATTTACACCCACCCCCCACCCCCCCCCTCCCTCCCCGGAGGGGGGGGGGGGGAC
>JBAMYA010056281.1:0-29802 GCA_037176975.1 Arrhamphus sclerolepis | reverse complement strand
ATAAAATAAATTATGTAAAAAGATAAGAAAAAAATAAGAATGTAAAAATTTGGAATCCTAGATTCTGTGGATTAACCTGCTTAACATAACAGTTATGTTATTACTGATTCTTTTTAACTTTGCTATCTTCTACTTTGGGATGGTATGAGCCACTCCAACCCTGAACACATAAAATGGGCTTCCCCTGTTTTAAAAATCAGCAGCCGCCACTGATACATACGTACGTGTGTTTATACACACACGTCTTCACTGCTAATGTTAGTTGTGGTGGCACCTGTGACTGCATGCTTTGCGTTGATGTGGCAGACTAAACTTGAGCTGCTTTGGTGGTAAACAAACTCCTTCTTACAAAGAAGGCATATCTCTCCACCTTTATCAGTGGTGCCATCGGGTGTTTGTGAAATGTAAATTTGCTGTTCATTGGACCGACAACTCTCACATGCTCCTCCAGTTTCACGTCTCCTCTTCCCTTACTTACCTGAGCCTATCAGCTCATATAAACCAAACCAATGGCAGCCAATCAACGTCCACTTCAGGGCGCGACTGACCGTTGTTTTACGCCCAACAACTCAAACACAAAATGGATTTCATAAATAGGCCACTCCCATACAGAAGTAGTAAAGTTAAAAATTAACACGATTAAAAACATAACATGATAAATATGACTAATTAATTAATGACAATTAATGCAATAATTTGACAGCCCTAATCACAATTAACTGAGCAATTTACCTAAGTTATGATTAATGATAATCAACTAGTAAAACTGGGATATTTCTCTAAGAAAGGAGCACATATTTTTGATTTTAAAATAAATAAAAAAGGGAGCACACACAGTTTAACTATACAGGGTAATTAAATAAACTTGTCAAAGAAGAGAAATTTTAGAAATAATTGGCGTGAGCAGGGTTACGTCGACTATTGTCCCCGCCACTTCGTGTGAGTCATGATGTTCACCTGTGGAATGTTCCAAACAGGGTTGTCTTTTTTTTTTTTTTTTTTTAGCATTCCTCGACTTTTGCTGCTTCTGTGGAAAAAACTTTCAGATTGACCATCTCTTCTTTTACTCCTCTTTCAAACCATCCGTCATCTCTGCCAAAAATGTGTTTCACTGTCCTCAAAAGAGTGTTTATGTTTCAGACGCAGGTGGAGGTCTGGATGGACCTGATGAGCTGCTCTCCTTGGTTGGTTGTTGGGTTTGAGGGGTCTCTGTGATGTAAAGGTCCAAGCAGCTCAGCTTCTCGTGGGTGTCGTGTCGTTGGGACGAACCAGTTTTTCTCTGATGTGGGCGTTCAGTTTGAAGGCTGTTTGAGTTCCAGTTGGAAGTAATATGTAAAATTAAGCACTGCTTTTTGTTAGAGCAGGTTCAAGTTCAGTGTGAACCATTGTGATCTGTGATCTTGTGATCTGAAGAACCGATAAACTTCTGCGTGAACAGTTTCATAATTTATGAGGTTCGATACCAGAAAGGAAGTGAAGCATACAAACACCACCAACAAAAACAACAAGTCTGAACTCTGTGCTCTTTAATTAGGCTGGAAGCCGTTCTCTTCAGTTTTACAACAAAGCCAAAGTGGTTTGAAGTGCAGGAAGAGTTTGGTAAGGCTGGTTTCTGAGGCCGTAGAGATGGGAGGAGCTTATGAGGAAGTCAGCGGTTCTAAAAGCTTTTCCTGAAACACTGTTCTAGTTTTCCAGCAATTTGGTGCCACAGCCTTTGTTTTCCTCACAGTTCTCAGCTCATGTTTTATTCCACTACTCTGATATATTCTACTCTGCTCTACTCTAACCTGATCTACTCTACTTTACTCTGCTCTACTCTGATCTACTATGCTCTGCTCTACTTTACTCTCATCTTCTCTACTTTATTCTACTCTGATCCACTCTGCTCTAATCTACTTCACTCTGCTCTACTCTACTTTGATCTACTCTGCTCTGATCTATTCTACTTCACTCTTCTCTGATCTACTCTCCTCTGCTCTACTTTACTCTGCTCTACTCTACTCTGATCTACTCTACTTTACTCTGCTCTGATCTACTCTACTTTACTCTGCTCTACTCTACTCTGATCTACTCTACTTTACTCTGCTCTACTCTGATCTGCTCTGATCTACTGTTCTTTACTCTCTAATCTAATCTAATCTGATCTTACCTCTACCCAGTGCTATGTTTCAGTCTTCTGTATTTCTGTGTTTAAGATGATTGCAGCAGTTTTGGGAGTATTTGATGTGAATTTAAATTTAAATCTGACAATGTTGCTTTTAAAAAATCATATTGAGGTATTTAACAAGTTAAAATGTGACCAGGCTGTTGTTCTATAAGGTTTAAACTACAAAAACTGATTTCTAAGAGAAAGAAAGAAAGAAAGAAAGAAAGAAAGAAAGAAAGAAAGAAAGAAAGAAAGAAAGAAAGAAAGAAAGAAAGAAAGGCTTGTTTCCAGAAGTTTTGTCTTATTTTTTGTCTAAATAGAATTATTTTAAGAAACCTTATTTATTTATTTATTTATTTTGCTTAAAATTACACAATTTTATTTCTAGGAGGATTGTTCTTGCATTGAATTATCCACATATTGATAGTTTGAAGTAATAATTATAATTAGTTGCAGCAACAAATCACAGGGGCCAAAAGTTATTTAGTCTTTTGCTGGCATGAATTTCAAGATGATCATCTATTAAAAAAAAAACAACAAAACAGTAATTCCCTAGTAGCTTGTTTTGTTTTGTTTTTTTACTCAGAAGAAAAAGGTCTAAATGTCCTGCAGTGGAAAAGTCTGGAAACATGAAATGTTCAAAACTTCATGATACCATTATCTCTGGGATCAGATGTCATGACACCGCCCCACGGAAGAACAAATAATCCGACCCAGATTTGGCAGTGGGAGCTCCCATAATGCAGCTCATGGTGCTAAAGGACGGATACATGCTGGATCATCCCATTATCACCACCTAATGCAGCACACACATTAATATGTTCAACCGTTTAGTTGTGATAACCTTAACAGCTTTGGCTGAAGACTCTTATAATAGAAAGCCGGAGCCTCTCCTGACATCCTGACCTTCTCTGACCCAGCTGCCTCACATCATTTCACCAGTTATTACTCCTGTCCTCGACATCAGAAGACTGCGTTACGTCAGATACAGATTCATGTAGAAGATGAACTTTTGGTACATATACAAATTTAAAATGACCCCGGTTTTTCTACGTTATGAATTAAATGAAATTACATTTTTCAGCTTTTGGGCCCTTGTGCTAATGTTAACTGCAAACAGGTCTTCTATTTTAATTCAAAACCACTTTGATCTAAATCACAAACAAGCTAATGACCATCTACTAGTGGACGTGGGGTCCTTTTAACTCTGACATGTCCCTTTAAGAGTTGCCTCGGTGTTGAAACACAAACTCATACGTGCAGGGAGTTTAAAATCAGAAATAGCACCAAAACGTAAGGAAGAGAGAAGAGCTGGAATGTATAGAACAGGACTGATACTCCATGTCTCCATGTCTAAGGTGGAGAAGAACCCGAACATTTATGATCTCCTCTCCAGCAGTCCACTCGACCTGTTATGTGAACGGCAGGCTTCTGAAGTTAATCTCTTTAAGCGGTCAGAACACTGTGGCTGTACGGTGACCTTCTATCTGGCTGTTCACCAGGAATTAGCTCCTGTCCAGCCTGGAAGACTCAGCCCCCCCCACCACCCCCACATAGACCCACCATGCAGACCCACCGTGCAGCTTCTCATCTAGGTCACGGAAGTGCCAGCTGACACAAAGGTAGAAAAGCACGCGCAGCTTAAAGCTGTAGGACTGACTGTCAACCACTAGGGGGCAGAAAACTGCATGCTGAAAGAATTAGCTTCGATTTGCCATCTGTTTGGACCATTCTTCAACATCTTCCACCAGTCTGATGTTGTCTAGGAACCATGACTACAAACTAAAGTCAGTCAGGAAATAAAGTAAAAGAACGTGTGAACAATGAGGATATAAGAAGATATAAGGAACTCAGATGTTGAGGAGGAAACTCAAGAGTCAGCAGAAACCAGCTGAGCCCATCTGGTCGGGATGCCTTCCTGAGACGTTTTTTCAAACTTGTGTGACTGGGAGGAGAACTTGACCAGGCCCAGAACTCACTAGAGAAATGATATCTTTTATTCTGGCTGAGGAACACCTTCATGTCCCCCCAGAGGAGCCAGAGGAGCCAGAGGATCCACCAGCCCAGACAGCTGGTAGAACATGGATGGGTGGAAACTAGAAGAGTCCCTGACACAGAAGTTTAAACAGTCTGGCAGGGCCTTAATAATCCCCCTTACCTCTTTAAGGACTAGTAAAATACACTTTATTTATAGCGCATAGTAATATGTGGTTGAGAACAGCGAGCCTGAGGGATGTTATTTGTGCAGGACAAAGATGTCTTTCTCTTATACTTGTGTGCAGTCGGTCCTCAGAGACACCACTGATTGTCAGGTTTGAACAGCCGCTCTAGCATTACGAGGCCCGAGGCCGATCTCCAGACCGCTGCCGAGCCTCGTCTCTCTGGGAACGCTCAATTACACGAGTTGGGGCTGGGATGGGCGGAGTCTGTGGAGCTATTAATAACCATCACTGGTGTGGCCCACACGCCTCACAGAAACATATGGGAACCTCACAAACCAGGACCAGGAGCCAACGAGACCACCTAACGGGTCCCTTTGAAGCCTCCAGAGTGCTGATCAGAGAGTTTATGATGACACAGTGGATAACATAGATATTCTCTTCATATTGTACGTGAGCTGAGCTTTTCCTCTTTTTGCTCCACGTTTATCATTCTTTTGTTTTGTCTACGCTCTAAAAGATCTTTATTTTGCACTTCAGAGTAGATTTTATAGTTTATAACATGAGATCATCATGCTGGAAAACACAGTAAAAGGCCAGTTAAAGTCAGAATTAAAGGTCAGTTAAAGGTCAGTTTCACAGCTTTTTAAAGCCCGTCTTAAAATAACAATTAGATATACATATTTAAAAAAAACGTCATCATTTCCATCCTGGAATTTAAAACTGTGCAAATGTGCAACTTTATCCTCCAAAAGCTTGGGTTATCTGGCTAAAGCAGGTTAAAGTCAGATTATTATTTAGATTATGTAGAAAGTGCACTTTCATTTTATTCTTTTGTTTTGTTTAATGAAAAAAGATAAACATTGTAATACTGATCTTTTGTCTTTAGCGTTTGGCATTCGAGGAATAAATAAAGAGAGTAAAGGTCACTGTATGAGCATATTATACAGAATAAATCTAAAACTGGTCGTGTAAGTGTTATTTCTTGTTGTGTTTTTGTTTCTTGTCTTTCCTCGTCTCAGGATCAACGCTGAGCGGCGGCAGAGCTGCAGGTCCTCTGCGTTATTCGTTTTGAACTTTCTGATTTTAACGTTTATTAGCCTATCAGAGAAAAACTGATCCGCTCAGCAGCCAATCAGCTGTTGCATCTCTAGCTGTTATTAATAGCATTACGTTGTTCTGAGGTTTTATTTTTTTCTATCTTTTATTTCATCCTACATTTATTCTCCTTATTGTCAAAGGTCAAAGGTCATTTTTGGCTCTGGCAGCAGATATGTAATCCAACAACAGCCAGTTTCAGTAACCAACAACTACTTCCTCCACTAATTTTAACCACTCACACCCTCCTCCTTTATCTTGTTTGTTAATTACTCCGACACTGATCAGTCCCGCCCCCTCCCCCTCCCCCCTCCACTCTCCTAGAACCTGATCCGGTAAGTGAAGCCACCTCCTCCTGACTCACACCAGTCCCTCCCAGCCTCAGTCTGCTCCTGCTGGATCTCCTGGTTGTCAGAGCGTCTCTCTGCTCCTGCCGCTGGCTCCGTGTCCCCGCATCCCCGTGGCCGTGGGAAGGATGGTGACCCGGGGTCTGCTGGGTCTGCTGGGTCTGCTGGGACTGCTGGGACTCCTCGTCCTCTGCAAAGGTGAGAAAACGCAGATAAAAAAAAGGCGGTTTACGTAACATATAAATCAGGGTTTAAAGTCGACATGACAGATCCGCCCTGCTTTCTCCTCCAAGTTCTGCCTCTGAGGAGGTGTTCAGCCAGCTGAAGCAGAGAAAGCAGAGCGGTGCTGAATTCAGACGAGCAGAAGTGGTCGTTATTTGTGTTTGAGCTTGTAGACGGACACAGATTAGAGAAGACTGAAGTCAGCTCCATCTGCTCGGGTGAAAAACGGCGTCCCTGCTGGTCCCTCACCGTCTGTTCATCATCTACGGGCGTTGTCCGTGGTGGGATTGGGCCCTTTCCCACTGCTGGCCCCGCCCTCGCCATTTGACTGACAGCTGTAATCACCTTGTGTTGACAGTGGGGCAGGTGGTGATTGGATGAGGCGCTTTTGTTTTTTTTTTCTTTTTCATAGCAGCCTCATCTTAGTGAGCCCCTCCACCCCCCCCCCCACCTCCCCCCTCACCTGAAGCTAAATGTTATTGTAACTGGAGTTTTATCACATTTGTTTCATGTCTGCACTGATGGGAAAGGTGAAACACGAAGCACCAAACTTTTGTTTGATGTGGAAATATCTCCAGCTTCAGATTAAACAGCTGGATTAAACAATAAGAGTTAGTAGGATGGATTACCTGCTCCAGGTGGGAATGACTGATGTCTGAAGAGGAGTTTGTGTATGTCTGGGTCTTCTTCTCGAGAATGTTGCGTGGAGATGGTTGCGTCATTGCATCGTTCAGCCTACAGTCGAAGAATTAGGTCACAGATACAAGCGGCTGAAATGAGCTTTTTTCAGAGAGGCTGGTTTCAAACTGCAGTCGCTTCAACTCCGCACTTAAAGAATCCTTTTAGACAGGATGAAATGGCCTGGGGGGGTGGGGGGGGGGGGGGGGGGGGCTTCAGACATCAGCAGGAGACCTCGCTCCCCAGAGGAGGCAGTTGAGGGTTACTGCTGGTTGCTGCGGCAACACCACAGATGTTTCATCCATCCATCCAGGAAATGGATGGATAAGTCAGGGCTAACTTTAATTCATCATCACCATGGTTACCGTCAAAGGGCCGGTCGGCCAGCTGTCAGATTGTAAGATTTCCACCAGGTCCTGGACTTGGTTGGAAAAGCAAAAAACTAATAAAAAAAAAATCTCAAGTTGCACAAAAAACAGAAACAAATTTAGTTGATTTCCCAATATGAGATTTCTTTTTCATAAAAAAGTGACTTTTTGTCATAAAAATCTAATTTTGCAAAGATTACAAACTTTATAAAGTTGAGATTGTTCTACTAAAATCATTTTGTAAACTTGCTTATAAAAGAAGTTAACTTCTTTTGTTGTAAAATTTCAAAATTTGCAAGACTGAAACTTTTTAACCAAACTTTTTATCCATAAATCACAAATGTCAGAAAATAAGGACTTTTTAATTTAGATTAGAATTAAAATGGTTTTTGTTGGAAAATGTCAAACCTTTGCAACATTTGGACACAAAATTACAACATAAAACTGCACGTTTTGTAAGATTTCAACTTTTTGTTCCAAAATAAAAGTTTTTTTTCTTTTTTTTTTCAAAATTCAGTTATAAAGAATTAAAAGAAACACAAAAAGGTTTTTTTTTTCCAAAATTTAGTTTTGACATAAATAATCAACTTTTTGTTGTAAATTATTTTTCAGTTATGACTTTTAGTGATGTTTTACTTCATTTTTTGTCTTTAAGCGCTCTCATTGGCCGGACAGAAGGGAGGGAGGGGCCGCATGTGGCCCGCGGCCTCGAGTCTGACGTGTCTAAAGTGGCTAAAAGCAAACTTTGCTGGTTTAGATCCTGTTGTGGTCTGCTAACTCGAGATAAATACCGTCTTGTGTTTGGGTTGTCACATGGAAGAAGTGAAACGCGCTCTGCTGACGTTTTCACAACCCTTAAATCCTGCATGTGACGCCAACAGGGTAAGACATGAACAGAAGCCAAGGAAGAAGAAGCGATCTGGTCAGACTCAGTTTTGGTTAATTATATCTGCAGAGGCAACGCCCGCCTCGTTCATTTCAGTGTCACCAAAATAAATAAAAATGAACCCTCTTATTGGAACGAGATGAGGGCTGCACATGTGGCAGAGTAATGAAGGGTAGAAGTAAATTTAACAGCAGCAGAAGAAGCATCTGGATGCCTGGTGAACGTCTGAAGTGGAGGGTCCTTCTTCAGTGACTTTAAATCCTGTGGCCAGACACAGACGCTTCACATATAATTTGCTGCTATTTCATCTTCATGTTTCGAACTGTACAGAAGCAGCTTCTGAAGCAGGACTCCGACTGTAAATGTCTATATTTCATTTTAAAACCCAACCTGTGGCACTCAAAAGATCAAAAGAAAGGAGGAGAAAACAAAACAAAGGTCTGATGCAGAAAAACACGATCCCCAGATTTTATTCTCATGCCGCGGTGGTACTACTCAGATGTGTGGAAGCTGGATGTTTGACGTTTGAACCTGTTGAGACCTTTGGAGGTATGGCTGATGTCGAATGAGAGCGACTTTTACCTTCCAGTCACCGCCTGGAGCAGTCGTTCATGGCTGCTATTGTTAGAAGCATCTTAGAGAATCTGCTGTCTGCTGGATTAAATCAGGGTAGTCTGTCTCTTAATCCAGTCCTAGACAGACTTCCTGATGTGGGAACCCAGAAACAACAGGACCGAGGGACGTGTGATGCTCAAAGAGTCATTGTGATCTGTCAGGTTTTAGTCTTTTCACGGTTTAATGGAAAACAAATAAAAAGTGGTTCAGCCAGAGTGGTGGCAAAAGTTGCTTTAATTTCATGCCTCTTCCGTGGTGTGAAACCAGGTCAGGAGGAGAGCCGGACCGAAGAGTCCTGTGATGACTTCACAGACCTGGACCTGTCCCACTGCTTCATGGGAACCAGCTTGTACGTCCGGCTGTTGCTCTACACTCGTGACAACATCAACTGCGGCCGCGAGATCAGCCACCACCATCTGTCCGCCCAGCCGCTCCTCGACCTCGACCGTCCCACCGCCTTCGTCATCCACGGGTACCGGCCCACCGGGGCGCCACCCATCTGGATCAACCACATCGTCCACCTGCTGGCAGAGCAGGAGGACATGAACGTCATCGTGGTGGACTGGAACCGAGGAGCCGCCAACTTCAACTACTTCACCGCCGTCAGTTACACGCGAGAGGCTGCTCAGAACCTGACGGGCTTCATCATGACCATGCAGGTGGGACGATAAGAACCCCCAAAGCCCCTGAACCCATAAACCTCTAAAACCCTTAAAACTCCTGAACCCATATACCTGTAAACCCACAAACCTCTAAAACTCTGAACCCATAAACCCCTAAAACCCGTAAATCCCTAAAACCCCTAAACCCGTAACCTCTAAAACCCTTAAAACCCGTAACCCTGTAAACCCTCTGAAGTCCCTAACCCCGTACACCTAGCAGGTTTGTTGCTTTTTTCTGCTCAGCAGCATTCTCATGGCTGCACCGCTTCAGTACGATCCTTTTTTACAGGTTTTATTCACACACTTGAGAACCTGATGTTCTTCAGAACTAACTTGTGTCTATTTCTGTTCAGAACTAATCTTTTCTAACGTATGCGGTCTGAGACAAGAAAGAGAGTTTAAAGTCTCTGACTGGCTACAAGTGTCCTTCAGGACTGATTTTAGGAGCCTTTAACTGGTTATAAAACTCTTAAATGGTTTTGGTGCATCTGTCAGAGATGCTTTTTTTTTTGAACCCCCTCAAACTCAGATTTGTAATCATTCCCAGAACGAGAACCAAACCATACAGGACCAATCTTTTTGGTGCCGTTTGGTCGCCTGATGGTGTTTCTTTGGTTCTGCAGGAGGAGGGAGCCTCGTTGAGCTCAATTCACCTCATCGGCGTCAGTCTGGGAGCTCACCTGGCCGGATATGTCGGCGCAAACCTGAAGGGGAAGATTGGCCGCATCACAGGTAAAGTGATCTCCTTAAAGAGGCAGGAGCCCCAGCTGAGAGTTTCAGACGTCTGAGGACAGAAAGCTGTTAGGATTCATGTTCTTTTATCTGCTTCTACTAAGAAAGAATCAAAGAACAGAATTACATGTCAGTTCAAGCTTTATTGATATCATGCACAATATTTATTCGGCCGCTGGTCCACTCATCTGACACCCCCAAAGGATACCAGAGAATGGACACCCAAGACTTGTTTGTGAGGGTTTTTATGAACAGAGAAGGAGGGGGTTTGTGGGAGAACATTCCTGAGGTCTCCAGTTAGCTAGCTAGCTAGCTAGGATGGCACCTCAGCCCATCACGTTTTGAGTGATCTGCTCATTGCTCTACCTGAACAATGAGAGACTCAAGTACCTGAAAGGAACAGAAATATTCACGGTATGAACCAAATATTAACGAGGTGATGATGCGTGCCGTAAAACATTTTGAAGTAAGTCCTAAAACAGACCTACGAAACCCCGACCCCCTTCTCAGGCTCCAGTCTCAGATGTGACATAATAGGAGCTCAAACATGAAATGAAATGTTTCCTCCCTTCACATCCTCCAGGTCTGGATCCAGCTGGGCCCATGTTCACCAGAGCCCTGCCGGAGGAGAGGCTGGATCCCTCAGACGCCATGTTTGTGGACGTACTTCACACCGACATGGACTGTGAGAATTTCTCCTTTCTGTTATTGTCGTCCAAAGTAAAACATTTCAGGTTTTGTCTGAATGTGGGTGATGTCGAGCAGATTTGTAAGAACCCTACAACGACGGGGGTAACCTTGGTTGATCCAGATCAGGGGCCTCAAACTGTTCCAAGAACTTCAAAGAAACTGCTTCTCCTTGCAAATGTGTGGACAGCTCCTGTTTTCCAGCATCTGCACCACCAGGGCCGTCATTCATGTGAATCAGGCGCGTTGAGGCTGGGAGACGTCTCAGACCTGCAGGAGGACTGGATCTGGACGCCCCTGAACCCTGCTAATTTATGTTGCGTTCAGATTCAGGGCATCAGAGGTTCAAAGCCACTTCAGGGTGTGAACCTCTGCTGGCCGATGTCACCCTGAAGCCCTCAGATGGCATCGCGTGAGAAAGTGTGGTGTCGCTGTGCTTCATAAAGCCGCGAGGCTGGAAACCACCGGTCCACAGCTGTGTCCAGGACAGCAGCAGGGAAGGAAGACGGACAGGTTGTCATCAGCTGTTTTAGGGGAAAATCAGACTTTATTAAATGAGCATGACAGGGCTGAAGGCACCACTGATGCAGACGTTAGCATGTTGGCGCTATTTTACCATGAAGATGGCGTCTTTTCACCGAGCGACCTGGTTGCTCCAGCTGACTTTTTATGGAAATGTTGGACTCCTAATCAGGTCTGGAAGGACGCGGCTGCTCCGTACGGAGTTTCAGGTGGATGCACAGCTCCACAGGTGCTGCTTGTCAGTGGTCCTGATAGACGCAGGATGAGGTGTTCATGACTAAATTAAAAGAGACTTAAACCCTCAACGCTCATAAAAAGGTTTCTGGCTGAAGCGTGGTGGTTGTTCCCTGTTGGATCATAAATCAACATCTCATGACATGATCCAGATCAAATTAGTCCTCTCTGTGTTTTGCAGCGTTCGGACTGAGAGGTGCTCACGGCCACATCGACTTCTACGCCAACGGTGGAGTGGACCAGCCAGGATGTCCAAAAACCATATTTGCAGGTGAACGCAGCTTCTCACACTCACACACACACACACACACACACACGCTCATGGCACTGTCGTCTTCCTGTCCTGACAGGTAAATCTTACTTCGTGTGCGACCATCAGCGCTCCGTCTTCCTGTACCTGTGCGCCCTGAACCGGACCTGCCACCTGACGGGTTACCCTTGCCCTTCGTACAGCCACTTCCTGGAGGGCCGGTGTCTGCAGTGCGAGGCCTTTAAGCCGGCTTCCTGTCCCGTGCTGGGTAGGTTGTGGACTCCTTCGTAGCTGGTTCGAGCAAACACAACCACAGATCAGGAAAAGTCGCTGCATCTGCCTTTACCTTCCTTCATCTCATCACACGGCATTCATTAAAAAAATACACATTACAGGCTGCTTCTTCCCGACAAAAGCTTTATTATTCAGTTTTTACTTTGTACAGACTCAAGTCTGCAATGAGAAAGAGGGAAATGGGACGGATTCATCCTTTAATAAAGAAATCTTATGTTTCATAGTCATTTTGCACTGAAACAAGTAATTAAAAATGATTCATATAATCATCAACTTACCTGCCACTGATCAATAAATGAAGGTGGAGATTATTTTCATGCTTCTGACATGTTATTAAGCAAGTAAAATATGATCACATGGAAAGAAATTATAACACACAGAAACCTGCTGAACATAAAATACACAAGATAAAATAATAAAAATAAAAACAGGTAAAAGACTCATGTAAAACATAAAATGAAAACTATAAAATCCTAGAAAAAATGGATTTAAAAATCAAAATAATCTAAAGTCAACATCTCATACTGGGTTAAAAGCCAAGTAAAAGAATTGGGTCTGCCGGACTTCTCAAAGTCCGGACCTAGGTCCAGATCCAGACCACGACCCAGCACACCTACGTCTTAAAATGACCCTTTCATAAATACGTCCATAAATAGTTTGTAATGTTGAATACAGTGTAAGTGGATATTACTCACAGTAATCGGGAGACTCCTCTTATATTCGCCAGCTTTTGCCGCCTTCCTCCTGCTGTGTTTATACGCTGAACGATGGTGACAGCAGGGGGAGGGGCTGAACGCGCTCATAAATGACAGCCACAAGTAGCCAATCAGAACATGGCATGTAGAGCCAATCAGAAGCAAAGCAGGGCGGGGCTTTGTAAGGCTGAGAAACTGAGAATTTAAAGGATTATTGTCATTATTATTGTCATGTGTTATTTTTACATAATATAGTTCACCGTGAAAAAAACGAAATAAACATTTTTGACCTCTGGCCTTCAATGGATATAGATTTGGACCTTTGAAAAGTCAGCTTGAGAACCCCTGGTCTATAAAATACTTAATAATAATATATAATTATTCATTAATAGTAACAGTCACACAATGATTTATTGAAGATCCATCCATCATCTATACCTGCTATTACCTGTTCAGGGTCACGGGGGTCCACCTGGACAGGTCTCCAGTCCATCACATTACATTTTCCTTCAACTTTTAAGTTTATAGCAGCTTTTTATATATATACATACATACATATATATGTATATGTTTTGTTTTTTTCTTAGTCAAATGCATTTGGATCAGTAAATGTAAAATGACATTTGTTATCTGAGAAATGTTCTATTTTCCATTCAGGGTGAGACAGAGAACCTTTGAATTCCCTTTAAATTTAGCCAGAATGTACAGATTATGAAGATGCCATATTGAGATGGTTTGATTTATTCAAAATGAAATAATAATCTTATCTGTTGTCTACTGACGAGGAAAGTTGTTTGTTTAAATGAAACCCTCTAGAAAGCAGACTGCAGGGCCTTCACACAGGTTTGTTCAGGTGTGCTTCCCTCACCTGCAGGCTATGACCTCAGCCCATGGAGGGAGGCTCTGGTGCGACTGGGACAGACCCAGGTCTTCTTCAGCACCACTGCAGCTCTGCCCTACAGGAGTGAGTGCACCACACACTCTTTCACTCTCTTGTACTTGAAGAAATGGAGCTGGTGTTGAAGTAACGTGCGGTTTCTCTGCTGGTGGCAGAGCTGAGCTACAGAGTGGACATGGTGACGTGGAACCAGTACCTTCGCTGGGGGGTCGTCTACATCAAGCTCCACAGCGGCAGGAACTTCACAGAGACCCGGGTAGACAGGTGAGTCACACGAGGGCGACGGAGAATGATGTCACAAACGTCCAGTTCTGACTCCAGTTTCTCCTCTTTGCTCCCAGTAAGCTGCTCCGGTTCGAGCAGTACACCTCCACGCGCCTGCTGGCCCAGTTTGACGAGGACCTGCAGCACATCCAGAAGATCTCCATCCGCATCAACACCGGGAACATCATCGGGCCCCGTTACAAGATCAGGCTGCTGAGGATCCGCTTCACGCCACTGGAGCATCCCGAGAGGTCAGACGGAGCTGCAGTAGTTTTATTCCAGTCTTTCTTTAATGTGATGCTTTTACATAATTTAAGCATAAAAGACGTCCTCTCAGAGGTGTTACAGGAGGGGACTTCAGTTTAAAACATAATTCAATACAATCATGTAGTCCTCACACCTCCCGCAAAATGAGTCTTTGAAGCAGTCTGCTTTTGACCTTCAGTGACATGTTGAGTCTCCCCATCAGGCCTCTGCTGTGCCGCTTTGACATCATCATGGAGGAGAACATGGAGGTGGCGTTCCGGCCTCTTCCCTGCAACTCCCACCCCTGACTCTCCGACTCAACCCAGCCACGCTCTGGGACCGGCGGTCCCCTGGCCCACCGCCTCCATGGAGCTGCAGGGCTGTTCAAGGAGAAGCAGCGTGAACCAGCTGGAGCTGTGGACAAACTGCTGGTTATCGGAACAGAAACTGGAAACCTGATGAGGTTCATGCTGAGCTGCAGGAACTGGAGTAGTGAACTGATGGGACTGAACGAGACACAACTGAAGTGTCTTCAACAGCCGAACATCACCTTTATTTATAAAGCACTTTAAAACAACCACAGCTGACACAAAGTGCTGTACCTCTGTACATCTTTAACAGACGAACGTCTTCGTTTATCAGCCCGCCTCTCCAATGTTCATTCATTTTCTGAATGAATTTGAATCCATCCTCTCAAAAAACTAACTAACTTCATGTAAGATGTGCTGTCGTCATTTACAAGCTCTGCAGGTCCAAACGAGCAGAAACGCAGCGTTCCTCTGTGCCTTGTAGTTCCATCCTTCTGAGCTGCAGCCGTTTTCATGGTAGACGGAACCAAATACTCTGATCACATGAAAGACATGCTACATCACTTCATCCAGCAGGATGTGGAACTAACTTCTTCCTCTTCTACCTCACTGCTTTGATGTTTTAGTTAGATTTTATCCTGAAAACAGAAATAAAACCAAGTACAGACTTGCATTTATCTATGAAGGTGAGCAGAAAGGAGGGACACCACTGAGCAGTGAAACCAGATGTTTCCTCTCAGACACATTTCATGAAGATACTGGAAATGTACAACTTTTTTTTTTTTTTTTAATTGTTGGTTTATTTTTACAAGACAAAATAAACAATTTGGAACTTTGGTCTGCATAAGTGGTCGTTTATCTCACAAAGATTCAACTTCCAAGCTTGAAATTTTGGAGGAGCTGATGGTCCCCATCAGGACACGTTTTCTCCTGATGTTCTTTGATCAGATTCTGTTCAAACCAGAAGTTTAAATCTACAGAATAAAAAGGCTTCTTTTCCGTCACTGACAATAAATGACTGAACTTTTTCGATTTGCACCTAAACTTGAACTTCCTGCCTGATGTGTTGAGACGCTCACCCCGTCTGTCTTCTCTGTCTGATTGTCCTCTATCTTCTTTAGCCTCTCCTCCTTTTTCAGCTGATGTTGTGTTGTCGCTCCTCCTCTCCTCCCAAACCTTCCATCTTCTGACCATCCTGGTGTCCACCTGCACCCGTAGACTGGTTCCCACTGTGGGATGAGCACTGGTGTGGTGGACCTGAAATCCAACCACCAGATTTAGATTTCTATGTTTGGATATTTTTGTCTACCTCCACCCAGCTGGCTATCAGCAGGAGGGTCCCCCAAGAACTGATCCAGGTCCTGGTCCAGGTTTCTTCCCAAGAGGGTAGCGTTGCCATGTGCTTGGGGGGTCATGCTCTGGGTTTCTCAGAAGAACTAGACTTTGTTGTACTGAACAGAATGTTGGGTTAGTATTTCTACACAACTTCACAGTTGGATCTTCTCAGGTTTTTCCTCTAAATGTATCGATGCCCATTATGACCAAACAGTTCCCTTTTAGTTCCATCAGACCAGAGGACATGTCTCCAGAGCTTTTTGTCCATGTGCACACTGATTTGTCTTTTAGAGTAACATCTTCCTCCCGGCTGGGTGGACTTACAGCCCGTGTGGGTCCAGGACTGGTTTCAGTGTGGATGACGACGCCCACCTTCACAAGTGAACCCGCAGGTGAACGAGGGCTGGGCCACGTGACATTTACATCCCAAAACATTTCTGAATTCTGGTCATGGAAACCTGTACCCACAAACCTCTGGAGACCGAACTAGCCACATCCATAAAAATAAAGTTAAAATAAATCAATGTTAACCTTGTCTGCTTTTTTAAGTCATAGCCAAGGAAGGTGACATTACCACGAAACAAACATTTACATAAAAAATAATGTGGAAATGTGTTTAAAAGTCATCATTTCCGGGCCGCTGCGTAGCCTAGTGCTTAAAGCAGGCGGTCCATGTACTGATGCTCAGTCCTCATGCAGCGGCTGCAGGTTCAACTCCCACCCCATGACCCTTTGCTGCGTCTCCCCCGTTCTCTCTGTCCCACATTCCTGTCTCTCTAGACTGTCAATAAAGGGCCACTAGTACCAATAAAAAAATATAAAGTCATCATTACTGACAAATTTTATATTGTGATATTTGTTACTGAATTCTTGTCCAGCCCTAGGAGGTCCACAATTCTCCTCCTGATATCTTGGCCTGATTTCTTTTGATTTTCACACAAGGAAGCAGTGTGTTTGACGTGCGTTTCCAATTAACTTTGATGTTGTCAATTAACCTATCAGAAGCCTCCAAAGGATGACATCATCATCATAATCGTTGGGCCTGTCCCAGACTGTCTAAAGCCATCAGGATCTTCTACCATCTCATTATTCTGACATTTAGAACATGGAAATCATTTTGATTATCACAAATGAGCTAAAACAAGCCAGGTTTAGTCTGACTCAGTCTCAGGCGAGTTTTTATACAGCATGTAAGCAATATTTTATTGTAGCCTCCATATTTATGGTGGTCCCAAGCAGAAAAACACCAGATACAAGAGCAGCAGAGAAATGACTGAGAGGAAGATGAAGGTCAGTCTGAATCCGGCTTCAGGGATCTTATGAACCAGCCAAGACGCAACTCAAACCAGCTGAACCAGTGCTGACTGGCCAGCATGTCTGGACCGGACTGAAGTGAGCTCTAGCATCTAAAACATACCAGCAGCGACTCCTGGAGACCTGGAACAGCACTGAACCGAGCTGGTCTGAATCTGGCTGAAACGTGTCAAAACTCTAATTTCCCAAGTTCTCAGAGCTGCAAACTCGGTTTAACGGGACAGACGGAAGGCGTTATTGTGGTAAAACAGAAAAGGTGGTTGAAAACCTGTCTGTGCAGTACAGATGAAGTACAGATAAAAAACAAGGAAATGAAGGAACCAGGGTTTTAGAAGATCCAGGTTTATTAGAAACATCTGTTTTTCTCAGAGGCTTGTGGACGGGTTAACAATTCTACTGCAGGAAGTAACAGAGAAACCGTCGTTTAGTACTGGATCCTCTCCTTCAATCCAGCCTGGAACCGACCTCTTTAATCTGATTAATTTTAAAATCTGTAGTACAATCAGGTACCTACAAGTACGAAAGCAAAAGGAACCAGAACCGAAAATAAAAACATACAGAGGGGGACAGAACAGGTGTCAATAAATGTCCTTACTAAAAGTCCACGAGTCTGAAACGCTCAAACGCCTTCACAGATTTAAACCTCGGCTGTGCTGAACAGACTCAATACCTCCCTTCATCTTCACCAGCTGCACTTATCAAGTCCTCATCCAGATGACACGTACGTTCAACGTCCAATCACCAGTCAGCACCTAGGAGCAGGAAAGAAAGACAACAGAATGATCACCTCACGGCTAACGAGGGGGCGATGAGAGGCTGGGACGAGCACAGCGTCACTGGGAGCTGGGGGTGATGGGAAAACACTGCTGCACGTTTCTGACAACCGACAGCCTCCAGAGCAATCTTCCACTCGTTCAGGCTGATCTCGTTAGCCGATACTCCACACAACTCATTTATAAATCAACCACGTAACTATTTCATTTAACTTTCAATCAAAAGGAGACAACGAGAGAAAGCACACAGCTCTGCTCCTGAAACAAAGCTCGTAGTTAGTTTGGATCTTTCAAGTTCCTGAGATGTATCTGCATGTTGCATCCAAACATCTGATGGAGAACGAGAACGAGAGGAGCGCAGGAACGCTGTTTTTCTGTCCTTTAAGACTCCTGGAGAAGAAATTCAAAGTGTTAGCTCCTGCTGCACTCGTAACCCAGGAGGTTTTACAGGAGCTCTCCCTTAAATGGACTAAAGGAAGTTTGGAAAACGCGTCAGACTCCAGCTTTTCCTGTACGAGGATGAGCGGAAGAAGTAACTGGTCCTGCTGAACAATGTGATGGGAGGTTAGTCCTCCCAGCAGTGGCTTCCTCCTCTTAGTCCAGGCAGAAGCTTCACTCGTGTTGCCGTCACTGCTCATCTTGTTCTTGCCAAACTGACGGGAAAACAGTCTGGAATTTCTCCTGAGAGTCAGCAGGTCGACACTCTTCCCGTCTAGTCTAGTGGGAGTTCTGAATCGACGCGCTGAAGACCAGAACTCAGTTTCTACTGCTGCCACCACCCAGAGGCCCGCCTAGAGGACCCAGGGGCCCGCCTAGAAGACCTAGAGGACCCAGAGGACCACCTAGAGGACCCAGAGGACCACCTAGAGGATTTAGAGGACCACCTAGAGGATTTAGAGGACCACCTAGAGGATTTAGAGGACCACCTAGAGGACCCAGAGGACCATTTTCACAGGTTGTCCCTGTTACATCATGGAAAAACGTGAAACAAACGAGTCGTAATACTAAAAATTTAGCATTTCATTTTTGCTAATGCCAAAATGTGGACAGGACAGTCTTCAACGTCCACCTCACAGCCGGTCCCGACTCAAACAAGACTTCATGTTTTCCTTGAGATCGTGAGAATTCAGCTGCAGCCTTTAGCTCGTTCGGTGTTAAATGTCTTTAAAATCTTAAACGGTGCTTCATTTCACAAATGTCCCTTCATCACCCTGATGCTCATCTGTGACACCACATGATGATTCATCCACACACTTCTCAGGATTCTACAGCTCAGACGCAGCAGAAGTCAACCGTTTCAGTTACCTGCAGGGTTGCTGTGCACATTTTGTCTCCGGTTCCCAAAGCGATTGTTTCTGCGCTGAGTGCCAAAGTTCACTCTGTTTGAAGGTCCCCTCCTCAGCCCCTGGAGGAGACAGACGTTCAGAAAGTCACTTTTACCAAAAAGATCATGAGGTGCAAGTTTTGCTTGGTTTACAGGTGAAACTCACCGTGCTGCCTTCCCATCTCCTGTGCTGCTCTTCAGGCCAGTGGGGGAAGTCTTCGTGGTCCAGGTGAGACATCGTTTCTGGCTCACTGGCACCAACATTTGGAAACATTTCAATTAGATGATTCAGTCAGTTAAAAAAAAAAAGAGGAGCATAACGTGATGTAGGACAGGAAGGATTAGTTTAGGCTTATGTTCATGACTTCATGTGATTTATTAGCACAGACATAAAGTCACAGCCCATCAACAGCAGAAGGTCCCAGTTCATTCTCACCTCAGAGGGGGCGGGGCCAGGCCACTTCCCTGTATTGTAACTTTGACCCCCTCCAGTCTCTCCTGACGCCTCCTCTCCAGGTCGTGCCTCAGATCGCCGGGGCCTCGTAACGGATGGTTGCTCAGACCCTGTCTCCAAAAAGTCAGCACAGTTAATGTCGGCACCATAACCAGAGGTAATCGATGCGTGAAGTGTTCTCACTGCCACCTGAATGAGTCCCAGTCTGGAGAAAATAGACTCATCTTCACCAAGCAACAAGTCTGAATCCAAACTGAAGCCTCTGCAGGAGAGAGAGAGAAGAAACCTCAGGTTCAAGTGGACTATCCAGAAGAACCTGGTTATGGTTCCAATGAGACCCAACGGTCGTGAATGGACTACCACCAGTAACCTTACCGGTTAGAACTGAACCTCTGGTTCAGCGTCAGCTCCTCCGTCTCTTCTTCAGGACAGCCTCCTGCTTGTGGACCTGAGAAGCGCTCGTTCAGGGTGACTCCAGCCCCTTGGAAGTACTGATCTGTAGAGACGGACAAAAGCCACGTAAAGATGCAGCTCGAAACCTCATCTCGCCGCTCGCTGTGCAGCTGCTAGCGAGTGAGGGCTCTATGTCCTTATATGCTGCATTTAAAGGCGAGTGTTCGTGTGTGTCGGGGGCAGGGAGTGCTGCATGGGCCAAGGCCAGAACTAAAGGAGGACAGCATTAAACAAAATGAACGCAGAGAAGGTCTGGTGTGTGAACGTGCAGCATAAACATCAATTAGAAACACACAAAGTCGTGAAAGCGTCCTCTGGATGTGCAGACGCAAGCAGAGATAAACGACTGAAGCATGAGTGAACAGAGAAGGTCTACAGGTGGAAACATGGCGGCCCTCTGTCTCTTTAATTATCATGCTTTATAACTGGGTTTTTGTGCACTGAGATAATAAAGAGATCGAATGACGGCATCGGGTCCTGTAAGAGACACAGAGGAGCCGACTCCTGCATCATGTATTGTTAATGTCTCCACTTCCATCTCTGGCTTAATTAAAGCATTTCTGTTTGTCCAAAGATGCTGTCCAACCTAAGGACGGCTAAAGAATGCGGATGTACATCTCCTTTCCAGTCCAGGGGTCGCTTTTACAAGGCTAGCAGCGTTCTCTCACTGCCACACACACATTAAACAGATCCAGTTTTTTACTGGACCAAATCCTACAAACCAAAGCTCATTATAGTTACTGTAACAGACGCCTAAGCAGAATTTCATAACACATTCAAACCTCTCGCCAAATACTGCAACACTCAGACACCGGTCGACGTACGTAGCCGAGGAAGGCTCGGTCCTGAGATGTGCAGGCGAGTGTCGTACCAACCTTTCACCAGGTGCACCAGGGTAATAATCTCTTGTGCAAAAGTTCCCGTGTGCATGTCGGTCTCTCGGTACGTCCCAGAGTGCTTGAGCATGGGCAGGAAGTCCAGACGCTGGCGGCCCACGTTGACCAGGTCCAAAGACAGCTGCCTGTCTGAGGAGTAACACAACGGGCTACAGAGGAGGAAGAGGAGAGAGATTAAAGCTAAATGTGCCTAATTAGCACTGAAGCCTCATAACGACTGAGCAGGTTCATCTGTGTCGTTAAAGTTCTGCAGACGTGGGAAACCAAGACTCACAACCACATTACACGTTTGAATTTACTGTCAAGTTTTCATTTCTTTGTGTTATATTTTGTTCTCTCTTTTCATCCACTGAATGCAGCAAACATCAAAGCAAATGCAGAAACAGGACTGAGTTACTAATGATAGTAATGAGATTACTAATCTGTTTCCTGTTACTGGGTCTACATCCAGAAATGCATCCTTCCCAACAGAGCAGGGTTACAGATGTAAAACCTGAGCAGGTACAGGAACTGCTGACTGGAGCTTCTGTGGCGACCAGACAGTCATTTCCTTTTATGACTTAAATTTAAAAAGGACAAGAATAAATAAAAGAATGTTTACCTTACCCAGCAAACTTACCTTTCATGGGGTTCACAAACACCTACATTTACAATAACTAAACCATTTATCATAAATAAATTTAGATTTAAAAAAAAAGGGGGGGTACATTTGAAATGAGATGTAACTTTTTTCAGGTGATAGTCAGAGGTCCAACAGTCCCTGATAAACCAACAGGTGAGTTAAACGTTGTGGGTGAAAGTTCACACTTCTTGTTCCATCGACCACATCTTCGGTGTCAACCATTCTGCTTTATTTCGACAGATGGCGTCTCCAATCGAGACGTTCGCTGCTCGAGTGCCATTTCCAGCTTCGGCACGTTTTCTTCATCGTACACCCAGTCTTCCACGATGTCTGGTCACGAGTGCAGTTCAGAAGTGCTGCCTCTCTTGGGCTCAGGTCTGAGCGCTGATTTCATTTTACCTTCTGGGAGTCGGCGTTGACGTCAGCCATTTCTGCTGCAGGCAGACAGAACCTCAGCGCCTCCACTGCTAGCAACAACCACGATTGTTTTGTCTCTTCTCGATTTCACCCCACTCCAGAATTAAGGATTTTCACATCTGTTGCTTCCATAAATCCAGCAGGAAATGGCAGATAAAAAGTCCTCGTCTCCTGCTTCACAGCACCAGTTCTCCAGATCTTCCAAAACAAATGTTTCTCTTTGTGCTTAAGCGGCACGCGTGAAGCTCGCTGCTCTTCCCTCATCACCAACCAAAGTGCTGACGGGCTAATTTCATTAAAAGCAGCACAGCTTCAATGTCCTCTTCAAACGTCTCAGGTTGTGGAGCAGCGTTTGTCCTCGTAACCACCCGTTTCAGGCAGCTCCAGTTCTTCTGTAAAACGTAAATGTTTTCCCCATCAATCACTCCTTTATGGCCTCGTGGACAAAAACAAGCTGTCTTAATCATCATGCTTTTAATTCTCTTCCCGTAAGACTGTTTATTCAAACACAGCGTTTCAGCAGAGAACTTCAGACAGAAGATAAGACTTCCTAAAGCGCAGGTGAAAGCAGCTGCAGCTTACAGAAGACAGCTGCGACCCGTAAATGACCGATTCATGCAGGTTTGCAGTTTCTCTCCAATCAGGTAACATCTCACACAACATCTGGCCAGCCTTTCCCTGGTGTCAGTGTTTGCAGTTTTCTTCTCTTAAACATTATGTACTCTGATGTCGGACGTGCATCTGCGAACCATGTTTTCACAGAAAACCGGTCTGCTGGCAATCCTCATCTTCCTGTCTGGGACACAACCAGCGAGCAGACGCTTCATTCTCAGCTGTCTCAATCCATCCTTGATGATAGCATCTACAAATGTAAGGAAACCAAACTCAGACCGTGGCGTCGCTCAGAGAGAGCTCCTCACAAACTCTGGTCATCTCATCAAGGGTACAGGAATTTTTATCCACTGAAGCTCCCTGGCACAGGACGACAAATGTGCTTTACACTCAAGGGGTTCCCAGGAAATCTCAAATTCTTTCATAGTTCCAAGATATGATATACGACTTGCTCTTGCGGGTGGCGTTTATGTCTCCTTTCCCTGTAGCTCTCAGAGAGGAAGACCCACAACAACATGAAGTACCTGGGAAGCACCTGGTTCCAGTCGGTTCAGCCTCTTCGCAGCGTCTTTGAACCCTGGACTGGGAGGACGCAATGGTCCACGTCTGCTGCCCACTCCTCTTCACTCGTCAGCAGGATGTCATCATGCTCCATGTTCTGGCGTTCTCTGGAGAGCTCAAGAACCTGATAACCAGCAGAGGTCCAATCTGGCTCATTGGGTTATCCAAGAGATATCCTGCCGGAATATTGTCCACATGATCCTTCATTCAGTTCTTTAACTGTTTTAGTAAAGACGAGACATCCTGGTTCCTTTTAGTCCTCTTCTGTCCAACACTGTTCAGTGTAAGGGTCAGGAGTCACACCCTCTGTGACATCCGTCAGAGCAACATCCAAGATGACTGGCTCACCTGGAGAGCCAGGTTTATCGTTATCTTGATCTGGGACTGAATAACATTCCTTCCTTTTTGTCAGCGCGTTTTATTTCAGTCCAAGTCCTTCAAAACGGCCAGGCCCGACTCATTTGTGTAGAAGGAAATGCATCTGAAACTTTCAAATTCCACAAGGTGAGAACTTTTTCCTTTTCTACAACATTTCCGAATAATCAACTCAAACAAGTTGAACTTCATCTCGTAACAGACGTCTTGGAAAAAAACGAAACAGAAGTTACTGGCCTGAGGAGCCGCAAGCATCTTTCTGAGGTTCAAACTGCCAGTTCTTCTGCGAATGCGACTTCACCTTTGGATAAAAATGTATAACATGCTGGAGAGGAAGCTGCGTGAAGCATCCTGACTGTGATGCAAGACTTCACACTATCAGGCGGATTCAGAATTCCCCACAAGGCAAGACATTTATGTCCAAATCTCTTATTATTCTGTAAATGGTTGGTCCTCTTCTCAGTTCAAGTAAACTCCAAACGGGTTTAGAAAAAGAAAATGTGAACTTTCACCCCTCACCGTTGACAGATTTATTAGAAGTACTCTACCTGTTCTGGTTTACAGGTCGACTCATGTCCACTTTGATGGTCAAGGTTTCCTCGGTTACAACCGTCATGGAACTGGCTTGCTGATCGCTCCACTCATGTTCCCTCTGACGGGGGACTTTAGGGTTCATGTCATCCATTCTGTGGTACTGATCCAATTGTCCTGGCCTGTCATGCTCCCACTGTTTAAGCCGGTCTTCTTCAGCCCAGCCGAGCCGATCCTCCACGGGACCATGAAACTCTTCGCGGAAAGGCCTCTGCTCTTCATGAGGAAGATCTTGGTATCCCTGGGGAGTCTCCTGTAAGTGTGGTTGATTCCTGGGGCTCCGAGTCCTTCCACCTGGACTTTGGCTGTACCCCCTTCTCGGACCACCCCGTGTCTTGTGGTTCATGGGACCATCTCTGTCACCATATCTCATGGCATGTGGTCTTTCCTGCAACACTGGGCTCCTCCTCGTTCCATGAAAGTTGAGGTCCATCATATCATGATGATGGAGACCTTGCGTGTCTTCCTGTCCATCCAACCTGCTGCCAGAAGTCCTGAAGCGCTCCTGAGAGGAGCCCGCTGAATGTGGACTTCTCTGACGATCGAAGCCAGGTTCATAAGGTCTGCGTTCTTCAAACTGTTGCCACTGTGGCAGTTCTCTGTTGTCTACGGCGCCGTGATCGTGTTCACTGAAATGTGAGCCAGAGTGTCGAAAATCTCCACGGGGAAACTTCCCCTGAGCGCCCCCTCCAAACCCACCTCTGGCCGTGTGCACCAACTCCTTCTCATCTCTGTACCTGTGATGGCATAAGAGGAGGTGACATGGTTCAACAGTGATTCATGGTCCCATTGCATCTTCACATCTAACTTTAAAGCTACACTGAACTAAGCACGGCATTTATCTCATGATCTTAAGACAAATTACTACTCATGGTTACTGTAAGGAGATTTTTAAAGCATTGTGTGCATCATCAATTTGAGGATGTTCAACAAAAGGCATGCAGAATTCAGAAGAGCTCACACGGGCAAAAAAAAACAAACTACAAGATGGGCACTATTTGCTCACAAGTATGGTGTTAGTGGGTACAAAGATAGAAAAGCAAACAAAGAGGGTTTTGATCTCTGGAAAATACAAGAAGGTGAATATCTTCTGCATTCTTCATTTCCTGATAGTGTTGCAAAGCACTTTGCTTAAAATTTACCCAAGATGATCCGCGTCATCCATTTCTCTTCTCTGCCTTTGAAAAGAGGTGGCCCTCTCCTGATGTGGGTTCTCCCTTTGTCTACCTCTACTGGGACCTTGTCCGGCCCTCCTTCCTCTTTCTCCAGCTCTCTGGTCACCATACCTCATGCTGGGACTTGAGTCTCTGAACCTTCCCCAGCCTCTGCTTTGCTCCTCTCTCCTCCAGCTCATTCCCGGCTCTCTTTGACCCCTGTCTTCAAACCTCTGAAAGTGCTCTCTGAACCCTCCTCTTCGTCTATCCATGTCAAACGCTCCTTCCTTCGGAGGAGAAAGCCTCTGGCTCTCGTAACGGGGCGACAGTCTCTCCTGGTACAACTCTGGATGATGACGGACAAACTGAAGATCATCTGGGAAAGCAGGAGATCGTCTCCGGTCTTCTGGGTAGACACCCCTCCTGACAGTATTCCTGTGTTCTTCAGGACCTTCTCTGTGATGATGACTTCTATCCCGTGGAATTCCTGGCAGTTCTTCAAGACCCTTGTGGGGATGGAATTCAGGCACCTCCCAAGGGAACTTCCTGAAAAAGTAAATGATGGAGGTAAAACACAAACGCCAGCAGCTGATCAGCTTTTGAAGGGAACCATAAGGCAGAAAAAAAAAAAAGAGTGTGAAAGACAAATGAATGCAAGATATGTTACCTGTAACGTGGTGACCTGGACCTTGGTCTTGACATTTTTGTCAACCTTAAAGGAGAGAAGAGAACTATTAAGAGAAACCCGTGTTTAAAAGGTTCTACATAGAGTGCTTGTCACATCATATTCGTGACCCCAAACAGCCACCGTGGATCCAACCAAATAACAAGATGTGAATTCTGGCGCATGTCACTCAGCTTCATAGCTGGATGAGCTCTCCAGCAAGTTTTTACGACAAATACGCTCACTCCTGTGAAAGCAGTAAATCTGTCAATATTTAGATATCACTGAGTTTTCAAATCATACGTTTAACAAGCTATCCATTCCTTATGTGTGACAAAAGTGAAGTCTGTCACAGTCTGTCTTTCTTTATCGAACAGGCAAACATTTGTGTGATTTGGAGGTTTAGTTTCAGAGGCAGGAATGTCAGGAGGAGGAAAAACTCAGCATCCTGGACATCCAAACTGTCCCTAATAATGCATTTCATCACCTAAATAAAAGAAACGTGTCCTGGTCTGTTTTTTTAATCCCATTCTGCTGGGTTATTGTAATGCTTTCCCTCTGTGGCCGGCCTCCTCCCACAGTCCAAAGACGTGCACGTTAGGCAAACTGGTGTTTCTGAATCAGGCATGAGTGAGAGTGTCAGTGGGTGGTTCTCTACATGTGGCCTTGTGGTGGACTGGAGACCTGTCCAGGTGTACCTGCCTTTACCTGAAGACAGCTGGGTTAGACTCCAGTAGAAATAACAGTTACAGATAATGGATTTGTTTTAATCAAGCAGGTTTTCCTTCAAATGTTGCTTAAAAACCCAGAAAACAGGTCAAATACAGCTCTGTCAAAGTTCACAGAAGAAAAAAGACAATACTTTTATTTGAATAGATATTTGTTTAAATCACTAAATGTCTCTAAATGCATGGAACCAAACAGTGAGTCGCTACACCTCCTAGACCTTCTGCAGCAAGAAGCAGGTGACCACATTGTTCCTTTTCCACACATTCTGCTGGTCCTCCCCGTCTCAGCTGCAGTTTGTGAAAGAGGTTCTTTGCTCAGAAGACAATCAGATCAGACACTAGAGCATCCCTGAAATGTTTAACTGCAAGCACCAACACGTTTTCAGTAAGTTGCCAAATTTTTGTGCTGGTGCACCTAAGAAAAAACGTCAGGCACACAAGTGGAACCAGTGCTAAAATTTAGTCTAGAGCCATGTGTTTGACGTCATCTTTCTGTTTTAATAATGTAATGGACAGTTGTTAAGCTCATCTTGATGCAGACCTTCTGAAAAAGGAGAAACAACTTTTCCAGCACGTTTTCCCCATTGTTGCCCAAGAAACGAGAAGCTCCTCAGTCAGGATCAGATAACTTCTTGAAGATCAACATGTTTACTTATTGTCCCAATAACAAGAAAGATGAGAGGTGATCGAGCACTTTCAGTCACCACTCTGAAACTCTGAATGAGCCGTCTTTGTCCAAAAGACAAGTTGACTCACTTTCTGATTTTAAACTCTCTCTTAAAACTTATTTATTCTCTTTAGTTTTTCAACTCACTTTGAGACAACAATTATATTTAACTCATTTGCAGCATGTTATCACACTCTTTTGGATTATTTGATGTTATTTTATTTCCAGACAGGCTAATCCACTCCTATATTTTTTAAGCCTTTGTTTTAGTTACATTTTTTTCTTTCCAGATGTTGACTTTTATTTTTCCATACTGTAGCTTCTATTACTAATTTATTCTTCTATAGGTCAAGGCCACGCTTATTTCTAGAGCACCTTTAAAAAACCAAAGTATACTTTACATTAATAAAAGTACCGTGAAAATGAAGATCATCAATCTATAGCCTTTACTTGTATTACTTCTTTTGGTGTCCAACACTTTGGCCAACTTTGTATGATGTTAAAGTGTTTTATGAATAAAACTGAGCTGAGAAACTGAGTTTTCCGATGAGAGCGTTTTTTTAAAAATAGTCTTATGTAAAATGACCCTCTTTAATAAAGTGCAAAAATTGTAAAATTATGCAGCAGTATCAATAATTCGACTAAAAACATTAAAAAAAAGTTTAATAATCGCAGATAATTTAGATGGTAACAGCAAAAATATGCCCTCAACCTTAGATGTGATCGTGCTGAAAACCTTTATTTTGAAAGGGTCGCACGAAAGGTGCGCGAGATTAGCACACGGGCTAACTGTTGCTAAGCATCTGATACCTACAAAATAATACACCACATTCTCAGATAATCGTTACAACAAACTCCAACATACCGCACAAAAAATGGTTTGGGTACTGCTGAAGCGAATCAGCGATGAACGCTACAAGGTTGTCTTACCGTTTGGCGACGCTTCCGTCGAGCTATGGCAGCTAACGATTCGAAAAACAAACACGAATAAAAAAAAACCAACAATCTAACAGTTTAATGAACCGCGGATTTACCCCCCTTTTTGACAAATATAAAACCAAAGCTGAATGCGTTTGCTGAGTTTGAGTCTTAAAGAACGCAGGAGTGCGGCTGCATGCTGCACCAGAACCGGAGGGTGAATGACCGCCACAAAAGAACTGGTACGGCACTTCCGGTAAGACCTTTTCAAAATTAAACTACTTCAATACAAAAATTGATATTCTTTTAAGTTACAGTGCTCCAAAAAGCAGTAAATCTCTATCTACTCCCATGTTAAAAGTGCAGCAGAACTAAACATATTTAACATTGTTTTGTTTGTTTTAATTGTGGTTATGTATCATCATCATCATCATCATCATCATCATCATCATCATCATTATCATCATCTTTATTATCACGGACTCAAGGTCCATCAGGACATTCACAATAGATACATTGCAGCAGAAAACAGACAAACAACACAAATAAAACCACAACATCAACAACAGGACAACAAAAAGGAAGCAAAAGGGAAGGGGTATAACATACAATAGATTTAAACTAGTCAGACCAGTGCCCCTACATGGCAGACTGGTACTGTACACCACCGAGCACAGGGTTGGAGAGCTGCGTAATAATGGAATTGTTGGACTCACTTAGGTAGCATATAAATTTATACATTAGACTCCTTCGCAAAGCATTGAAGGTACACACATCAACAGAGCAAAACATCTCATTTGCACGACACCATCTTTGTTTGCGCAGCAGTATTCGGAATCATTGTACGCCACCTGAAGCTTATGGAGACTTGATTTTTAGCTTTGCCCATAGAGGGGCAGTATAAAGGTACAGGAGTACAGAACACCCTGAACAGGGTCAACATTACTTCGCGTACATTTCCCAAACTTCCTAAAGAGGGTATTAGCCTGAAGATGAAGGGCTCTACGCTGTCTGTATGGATCTTCATCATCTGGCAGGTGCTCTGCTATAATGTGCTCAAGATACCTTGTTTGGTGGAAAACATAAAGCTCCTACCCTGCAAGGTAGAAGGGTGGAAAACACAGGTCCCTATCCCCCTTTGCTCTACAGACCATGCCACCACATTTCTTGCCATTGTATTTGATGTGAAATTGTAGACCACACTCTGAGCAGGTATTAAGGAGCTCCTGGAACCAAGCTGTACTACGGGAGATGCATCGGGGGAGGAGTTTTCTTTTGTACCACATCGGATAAATCTGCTGACTATTCACTTTGCTCATTGTTTTTTTTTTACATTTTTACTACACATAACCATACATATTTATCCTATATTTTGCATATTCAGTTATAATAATATGTATAGCTAATGTGTATAGCTATATTCAGGTATTATTTTATTTAATATGTATAGATATTTTAAGGAATTTATTTAATTTTAATATGTATAAATATTTTTAGGCATGTATTTTATCTAATTGGTTTCAATCGTTTTAGGTATTTATTTTATTTAATCTGCAATGGACTGGCGACCTGTCCAGGGTGGACCCCTGCCTTTCGCCCAATGTGAGCTGGGATAGGCTCCAGCAGACCCCCG